>KK117155.1:0-51048 GCA_000611955.2 Stegodyphus mimosarum
TTGCTGGTTTTCCCACGCCTACGTCGAATTCTTGGTTCTTCTTTTGGCGGGCTTGGCAAGATTCGGATTTTTGTTCCAGTTCAACTCCTCAATTTTTGGACGATATTAGCAGGGGTTTGTTCGAGGGGTAGAGTTTTGGTTTTATTCACCCTTGTGGAGATTTTTGGCGATATATCTAGTGTCCGGACCTGACAAAAAGCGTGTGCAGGTGGGATTGCGAGGCTCTTGGGACGTCTTCGTTTTTGCTTTCGGCTGACAAGAAGATATTTTCTCGGGTGTCTTGGGCATCTTGCTGCTACAACAGAAAGGATGAATTTGTTTTTTTTAACGGGGGCTATGGCTCCTGTCACTTCTTACTCCATGGCTTCAAAGCTTGACTGAAATAGTTTTTCAAAAATGAAAATGAAATAATTCTACAATAGAAAATAACGTAAAAAAATGAAAGAAAAATATATTTCCATGCTTCGTCTACAACTACAATATAAATAACAATCCTGCCAAATGGAAAGAAAATTATTCTTCGTCAATTCGACCACCTGATGATCTTTACTTGCCCCTTCAATTTAAAAGAACAGAAAGAAAAGTCAAGCTACCTGTGTTCCGACTTGAGTTTCCTGATGGTTCTGAAGTTCGTAATACAGAAGGTATCCGCAACTTCAAGTTCCTGCGTACTGGGTATTCTTCGAATGTTCGGTCTCCGCCATGCTGCCGTCGGGTGTCGGGTTCCCTCATCTCCCGGTTCACATCATCCATCAGTTAAGAAGTTTTTCTTTTTGAACTTTTAATATTAACTTAAATTCTTACAGGAATTTTTTTTCATCCAAAATTCTCTGGTTTAATTATTTCTTGGATTTTTAAAAGATTCTATTATTATCAGAATTTAACTTTTTTTATTTAAATGTTTGCTGTAAAGAATTTTGAAAAGTAGAAAATTTAAATCTTTAATATCTTTGAGGATTTGTTGATTTAACTGAGATCTGAAGTAATTTTTGAGCAGTCTTAAATTACTCTAGTTAAAAGTATAATTTTGTTTTCCTCTTTTGGTGCAATACTATAATTACTTAACTCTGTACTTAATTATTTGAATTTTCACATGTCCTTGGATAAATAAGGTGTAAGAACCTTACAACTGTTAAATGGAATAGAAAACTTTAATTTGTATCTTAACTCATAAAAATAGTTATTACTTAACCAATAGTATTTGAATTGAATTGGTTATTGTCTAAGATTGCAGTATTTCTGGAAAATATATAAATGTTTAGCAATTTGTTTTCTAAATTAAATAAGGTAGTTCCCGGGGACTAAATGATTAGCTATTTGTTTTCTAAATTAAATAAGTTAGGTCCCGGGGACTAATATAATTTTATGATAGTAAATTTGTTTAATATCAATGTTTTAAGGAAAGTAATAAACTAAGTTAGTATTATTGATTTTATGTGTTTACTTGAATTTCTGATTACACAACATAGCTTGAATCACGCGAACCATCCAGTTAAAGTTTTAATGCCCTCTTCGTGCCCGCGATGCCAGTTTTCTCTTGTAATTCTTCATGTAAAGACCTAGCTTTCTTCTGAATAATCAGAAAACTCAGCATTATTCGCTATGTATCAGATCCACGGCCCAATGGGAACGCAGTTTCTCTCGCTCTGACATCGGACCAGCCTTCTTGTAACTTGTAATGTTTTTACACTTCATTGTTACCCTACCTTTCATGCTTTTAACAATGCTAACTGTATTCTTCACCAATGGCCGAGTGGTTAAAACCGTTGAATACTGGTAGTTCGATCTGGTTTGGGTTCGATCCCAGGCGATCGGGCTGATTGCATAGTTGAGTTTTGTGGTTTTCTCCATGTGTAACTTAAATACGAGATACATACACTCAGAAATCCTCCACGAAGGCATTCAGTCTTCTTAACTTTGCCATGCTTCAATAACCTAACCTTATTCAGTGTCGCATTCATTGCAGAAATAGATAAATTTTTATCCTGAGGTGTTGTAGATATAGTTTTCTCGTCTTCATACATATGAATTATTTTCAACTTTTCTTCCAAAATAGTTGCAGCCTTTGGTTTCAGATTTATTACCAGTGCATTCGCTTTTGCGTTTCCAACACTAAGGGTAATAAACATACGACTAAACTAACAAATTATTTGAATTGAAAACTTCGATTCTCGGAAAGAAGAAATTGTTTACGGAGTCCGTGTCTAATTGCTTTGAGTCTCAGTGTTACAGCTTTTGATCACCTACATATCTACAAGCAAACCTAAGTACCGCATATTTGCTTCAATATATTGAAAAAAATGCTTATATAAAAATCTCTTTCAAAACGCAATTCTAAATATTTTTTAATATTTTGTTGCAAAAACACAAAACCAGAAATCTTTAAGTAGAAAATGTATTTATGCTTTCCTCGCTAGGAAGCCTTCAGCTGTGCAGCAAGCAAGTAGCTGTCAAGTTAAATATTCAGGTGAACTCCAAAAGTAATGGCAAAACATGATATGTGAACTGCATAATCCTACAATACAAGGAAAAGGATTTTGCAAAATCAAACAAAGTTTTGAAACATTCCTACCATGTTTAGAAAGAACACACCTGTGATTTGAAATGTTAGCTTCTTGTTCAACAACTTTATGATTCTAGAAAGCTTGAAGAAGAGCATATTACTAAGTACTTTGTTTTGCATAGCAAGATTTTTATCTTAATTAAATACCCACCTATGCTAAAACATAGAATGCAAAAAAAAGAACAAAATTGTTAGAATTTATTATTAGAATTAGAGTTTATTAGAGTTATACAATACCCGAACACAGTTAATTATTAACTGAAATAGATGTCTGCGTTCCTTGTTAATTATACTACAAGGAAGAAAGTTCACCGAATTCACATTAAGTTTAAATTTATTAACTGTCTGCAACGTATAATTCATTTTAATAACTGAACTGAGTATGTTATTTTAAATCTCTGCCAATTTATTATTAAAATGGAGACTGTTGTTCATACTGGCTTTCAGTAACACTGGCTCCTACAACTTCTTAAAGTACAGAAACAAAAAATTTCCTAATAACATGAATAATAAAAACTGATCAGTGTAACACTTTCAAATCAACTATTACTCGTGAACTTCTGAAGCGCCCGTGTATACAAATGTCTGTTCAAAACAAATCATTTATTGTTCCAAAGAATAAAATACTAGAATTTTAACAGTAGAACACTTAACTGTTGTGAGTAGTCTTTTTTTAGTTTTCTGAACGTTACAAATGCGCAGTTTCATCCCTTGGTCAGTATTGTAACAAATGCTGTTATTAGCTCTATAATATGAATGGAGGAATTCTGAAGCTGAGATACGTCAGCTAGGTAAGGGTAGTATATTGGAGACACTCAGATTAAACAAAAGAGGATAAAGGGTCAAGCCAAATAAAAGATTTATTCAAACATTTCAAAAGCATAACTGAAGATTCATTGACAGCAGATGATTGCTTGTACTTGAGTACTTCTCGTTAGGATAAACTCAGTGTTGTTACTGTTATTTCTACCTCCATGTTGAAATCCATGGATCCAGGGAAAACTTTGGGTAGGGGAGATTATACATGCCACCTGTTCTGCCCGCTATGAATCTAGTTTTTATCACGATTCTGCAGAAAATAGTAAATGCATCTTGCTGTTCCTACGCTCTTGTTATCCCTCACACAAATACACCTTACGTTTTTCTGTTCCGGTTAGGCCGAATAGTCACAATTTTTCATATCTTGCCCGGAAAAACCCATCGAATCTGCTTGGATTATTCTATGCTAGCTGTTATACTGATCTAGTAAAGCCTAATAAAATCAGAATATAATTTATCTACATGGCAGAGACACACGTCAAAGTCTTAAATAAATAATAAAAGAAAATTCAGTCTTCATTTGGTGTTAGTGTAAAGAAAACCTAACTGGCTTCCAGGAACCCAGATAACAAATGATCCTTTAAAAGCTATAGCCATTTCTAACTGCATGCACTCTCTCTGTTTTGTGAAATAATCGAGAAACGTAAACACTAAATGGTAGAAATAATATGTTAATGCAACAATATGATTATATGTATTTATAAATTTTTATAAAATAAGTAGCATTAAAGCAAAAGCCCCAGTAAATGAAATAGTCTAACCGAACGTTTTTTCAATTCAAAATGTACCTGTCCTGTGTCAGTCTATAAGTCCAAAAAAGTTAATTTCAAAGTAGTAGTTTTTGCTCAAGTGTTAATTAGGAATAGCGTTACTTGTAATTTGTTTTAGGCAATAATTCTTAACATCCAAAAGCGCAATATCTTGAGTAGCATTACATAAAGTATATATTTTCATGCAATGCTATTTAAAAAGCAAATTAAAAGAGAATAGTTGAATTGATATCTCGGAAATTCCTCTCATTTAATAATCTATAGTTGACAAGCCAATCGTTTTTCGAGAGTCGCGTACTAAGTATGGATGAAAAAAATTAGCCATAAATATATTGTGTGTACATCAGATTTGACAGACACCTGCTACTTTTATTATACTCTGGGAAAGCGTGACGACGAGGGAGCAGATTTGGTTCAGCCTCTGTCGTGTAACAAGACCACAGGCCATTAATCATCGTTTCTTTTCATATGCCATGCAAAAGACCATCCATCCTTCGAGCTACTAATTTCATCATCGAAAACTATTCGTTCTGAAGTTAGCAGCCGCATTCCAAAGCACTTATTGAAACGAAACATTCGACCATGGTTCTGAGCTTATCCAACCATCGATTAGTCAAGCCAGTCTTTCTAATTAACGGTAAAAGGTGCATTACGAGTTGGAACTTTAATTAGCCTCCCGCGAAACTATGTTTCCAATAAAAACAGTTGTTGAGCAATAATTGCTCGGATCACTTCGGATCTCATTAAATCATTTTGTTTCAATCTCTGTGAACTCTCGTTTTCTCTCCGCTTTTGTCGATTTTTGGTCGAGGAGTAACGAAGAGATAGATTTTTCATTCGAGGACCCATTTGCAAGAATATCTAGTTTTTGAACTGGCAGAGAAAATATTTAATTTATCCAAAAGTGGAGATTAATCAGAAACACGCCGTGACAAGGAGATAGAACTTCAGTTTAATTACGTAACTACTTCTCTCTTCCGTATAAGTGCGCAATAAAGTGGTTTTAATATATCCATTCCAATGCAAATATTTGAATTCATTTTTAGATAGACAGATTAAGCTATGTAATGATTCGTGTTTTTTACTATTAGTGTTTTCTTACCTAATGCAAATACCTTTTCCTATTCAAAAGAAAAACAACCATACAGTACGTACTAAAATTCTCAGTTAATTTCTCAGAAGAACATATTAATTTGGATATATAATATCTCACCCAGAATTTCCATTATCGATTCTAAAGCCAATTTTGTTTCATTTAAAAATCAGAATCGTTGTTTTTTATATATTAACATACCTTGAGGTTATTCCATATATATGTGTACCTTGAGGTTCACTTCTTATCCACAGTAATCAGATTAATCAAATCACGGTAATAAGGTTAATCGCATCAAATTGTTTTAATTTTGGTCTTCCAGTTCATTTATGAGTGTATTAGAAAGTATAAGTATTAAAACAGTATACAATTTGTAAACCAATAGTCTTTCTAAGGTTCTTATCACTTAATTGTTATTTGGAGCAGCATTTCTAATTTGCATCAAAACATTCGTTTTTAATAAAAATGTCAAGAACTGACCCGTTTTTAGAATTTTTGAGATGTTTCGGAACTATTTCTGGTTATGCCTTAAGATTAAGCATAACCAGAAAACAAAGTCCTTTGATTTAAAATGCAATAGCTTTCTATCACTTGAAAAACTTTTATGAATAATTTCCACGAAAGTTTGCTTGAAGTATTACAGAAATTAGCTTTTTATACAGAAATTGAATCAATTGAATAAGAAAATGACTAGACCAGAAGTTTCAAAAACTGGTAAATCTGACTATTCATCTGTTGAAGACCTAAATTCATAATTTGTACAGTCATTAGGTTATTTTGAAGCAAGAAGTCGTGAAAAAGGAGCAATGCCTTCCAGGGGCTCGAACCTGGACCTCTCGAATATGCACCGAGTGTGCTACCGTTATACCAAGAAAGGAGAAAGAAAATACCTTATATACTCCCCCTTTTAAAGGGCGACCAATGATTAGGGGACCCATTCGCTAAATCCTGGTGGTGAAGAATCATCATCCACCACCTTTTAGTTCGGGCGCCACTGTAGAGTCATTAGGTTATTTTGAAGCAGGATGCCGTGAAAAATGAGCAATGTTGTCGCCGGGACTCGAACCTGGACCTCTTGAATACGCGCCGAATGTGCTACTATTACACAACGAAGGGATGCAGAAAGGAGGGAGAAAATATCTTAGAAACTAATCTATAAACATACATAGTTACGTACCAAGAAAACTTCGCACACAGCCGATAAATGCATATGTTCATGAAAATCTCGAAACTCATTCTTCAGTGCTTGATACTCAGAAAAGAAGATCCAGCCACCCAAAGGGACAGTGGTTAGTGGCTCTGAATAGTGTACCGATGGGCTCAGGTTCGAATCCAGGAGAAGGCATGGATGTTGTAAATAAACAAATTTTGCGCATGGGGGTACTTTAAATATATGGCTAGCCAAAAGTCCTCGCGGGTTGTTTGGTGGTAGAGAGAAAGGGGTGGTACCACTACTTAGAACACTACCTCAAAACTGAGGTGGAACTGGGTGAAGTCAACTGTCACCTATACTGTGCCCAAGGCTCTTGTCAATAACAGACCTAGTCTTGTACTCCTTGCCACGATAAATTTCGTGTACCTGTTCTGTTTAGGTCAGATAAGTGAAACTAGTCACAATAGCACAGCAGCAGAGAAGATCAGGGAGGCTTCACACACGAGTCTTGTTTCCTTGACTATGGTGTTAGAGTGATTTACAAGCTCACCACAAAACTCTTTATTGTCTTTAGCACTGTCGAGTTTAGAGTTATAATAGCAGTGCTGACTGGATAACTGACACATATTTTGTGCCCTTTGAAGCCTTATATGTAGTTAATGGAAGGACGTTCTTGGAAGTCAAAGTCGGTGCCAAGATAGCGAAACTTTGGAATAGAGATAATGAAAATTGTTCAAGATAGCATAGAGTGCATATGTGGTTGTACAGTACATAGCGGTGATATACTAGGCTGATTAGTGACCAGCAAAATTAAGCTGAATCATTTAGAAACAATATATAGTAACATAATGACATTTGAAGGACAAATTGTAAAACTTATTTAGTTTACACTAGGTATGATTTGATATATTATACTAGGTACTGTTTTAATATTTAAGCAAATATCGCACAGCTTTAACAAAATATACATGTATATTATATACAACAAACGATTATTTACAAGAAAGAAGATTATATACAAATAGGCCAATTCTATACAAGAGAGATATTCATTCTTCTCATTCCCCTACATGATCAAATAAATACAAGTATCAGATGGTTATAATACAAGTACAATATTAACAGAGTTTGCATGCCTTTATTTGGTTAAAGATCAATACTGTAAATGTATTACAATATTAAGATGTGTGAAGGTAGTTTGCGAAATTTAGAAACTAAAACTTTGCCCCCATTTAGAATGCACGATTCTGATGATGTGGGTTGCCACTACATGTTACAAGATAATTTGAGCAGGAATAAATACAAACAAAGTTAGAATATGAGTCAAAATAAATGTTTTCTGTTGTCGAAAGGAGTAATTCTCTAAAACGAAAGTTGTACTTCTTCGCAGATAACAGCTCTGTCTATTTCCCACTCTTCCAGTGAGCGTGCACGGGAGAATAGAGTTAGAACATCGGAAATTCATTGCAACAACACACGTATAAATCCTACTTGTCACTCCGTCAATGTTGTTAGAACAGCAGTTCTCATTAATGAGAAATATTTGGTTTTGTAGAGTCATTAGGTTGTTCTTGAAGCAAGACTTGTGAAAAAATGAGCGATGCCCTCACCGGGACTCGAACCTGGACCTCTCGAAAATGTGGCAAGTGTGCTACTGTTACAGCGTGAAGGCATAGAGAAAATACCTTATATATGCCTCTTTTTAAAAGGCGACCGGGGATTCGGGGACCAAGTTGCCAAACCCTGGTGGTGAAGAATCATAATTCACCACCTTTCTTAGTTCGGGCGCCACTGTAGAAACATTAGATTATTTTGAAGCAGAAGACATGAAAAATGAGCAACGCCATCGCCGGGACTCGAACCTGGACTTCTCGAATACGCGCTGAGTGTGCTACTGTTATACCACTAAGGCATGCAGAAAGCAGGGAGAAACTACCTTATTTGTTACGAAAACCGTTCTGAGTATTTAATGCATTTGTAGAAGTGTGAAGTGGTGTATATTCTCTTCTCTTTTGCTTGTGTAAACCTATTTTTTCAACTCGCACATGGGATTATCTTTTGTTGATATGTGCATACAATTTTTTTTATCTTCTCTCTTTCTTTCTCTCTCTCTGACACACACATACATATAAATGGATACATAAAAGCTGTTCATTTTAAATCTTTGACGCATGGATATGTCGCATTTTTTCATCTTAAAACCCTCTGACCAGCAAGGCCGTACATATACTGCCTATAATAATTTTTGCAACGATTGTAAGAAGGTATATGTACGTGCATTTTGAAACATATCCAAAAAATTAAGGGAAAGTATTAAAAGTACAAAACTAGGTATAAAAGTATGAATGCAGGTATATAGTACCAGGGGCATTTTGGCATTAAAAATAAAGAAAATACGTGTTTAAAGCAGTCTTCGAAAATTTGGGCTTTGTTAGTGAAGCCCCCGTGCCGATCAGAGAGTTAAACTCTGCTACACAAAGCCTGAATCTCTACAGAAATAAAGCATGGTTTCATGTTACCGTAGCATACGCTTTCTTACATCTGGCAGCGTTACGAGTTGATTATCTTGTAAACTCCATCTGAGCTCATCAGAAAGGCGAACTACTATTGAAGGAATGTGATGCCATAGTCAGGGATAAGCCAACAAATTATCATTAATGACGGAAATTTAACAAGTGTTATAATAAATGCTGATAAAAACCAAAGTATTCAGAAATTTTAAATTTGACGTGATTAGAAAGAGAATCAATTTGACTAATTCCCATATGAATATTACTGTCCGAAATGTGTTTAGAAAAATGTAATAAACTGCAGTTAGTCCTGCCAACAGGTCTCGTATTACTGGATTCTGTATTACAGCAAATCTAGTCATTGTTTTCCTTGTTCCGTCCCAATGTATTGTATACCATAATTGTACAGGGTGCGTCATAAATTCGTGTTAAGTTCAAAAATTCGTAATAAAAGAAGGAATGCACGGAAAAATTTTCTGTTTGCGCCAATATGGTCGGAAAGACATTGGATTTTTTCCCATGTAAAAAGAAAAGTTTCCAAAAGTAACCGACAGAGGGCGCTCACACGTCATACTGAGATGTTTTATGCAAATCACGCAAACAGAAACAGACAATCAAACAGATCACAATAACAAGACACTATGCATTTACTATTTTATAGTAACAGATGTTCAACATTACCACCACCACAAGATAATAGGCAAGTGAGGCGCGTCACTGCGCCCATTACAGCGGAGTGTAGCATGTCGCCATCGATGGCAGCGACGGTCAGTTGAATGGCATTTTTCAGTTCCACCAGTGTGGTTGGGGAGCCCCGGTACACACGAGACTTTAAGTATCCCCACAACCAAAAATCTGCCGGGGTCAAGTCTGGTGATCTTGAGGGCCACTGAATCTTACAACCGCGACTTATCACTCGGTCTTCGGTGAAAGATTCCAACAAGAACGTCTTCACGTCGCGTGAAATGTGGAGCGGGGCACCATCCTGCATGAAGGTGACAACAGGTAATGCATGTCTTTCCTGCAATGCAGGTACAACGTGGTCACGCAACAGTGTAAGATACCGTCACTGCAGTGACTGTACAGGTTTTTACGCCGGATACAGGACAAGGTTCTTCAAAAAAGAAAGGGCCCAGAATAAAAGACGCGGTGAAACCACACCAAACAGTCACACGAGGAGAATGCAGTGGCTGGCTCTGGTACTCACGAGGGTTTGACGTCGCCCAAATACGACTGTTTTGCGTATTGACGTCACCAAGCAGTGAAAAGTGGGCTTCATCCGTACACATGACGCTCAGCAACCATTGTTGGTTACGTTCCATTTGTGCCAGCGCCCATGTAGCAAACTTTTGTCTTGCATCTGTATCTGCCGGTAATAACTGGTGAAGTCGCTGGATTTTGTACGGATACAGATCCAACATTCCGTGCAGAATACGTCGAATCGACCCTTCCGGAATCCCCGTTCTTCTCTCAGCTTCACGAGCACTGGTACTCCCCGTTGATGTCTCGGCTGCCATATCTTTGATCACACTTTGTACCACATGGACACGGGCCGCTCTCAAGGGTGGTCTGCCACTTCGTTGACGATCCTCCAAACTCCCCGTTTCCTCAAAACGTCGTACTAAATTCCGTATCCCATTCAATGAAATAGGGCCTTTTTCCGCCTTCAGTCCTTTCTCCGTGCGAAACTTTCGCAATGTAACAGTTGTGGATTCACCATTTTTGTAGAACAATTTAACCACCAACGCCCGATCTGGTAAAGAAAGCATGCTGCCGACTTCGAATGACGGATCCGTTTCCAGCCAAGTGTTTTATTGATAGCCTGATTTGCATAAAACATCTCAGTATGACGTGTGAGCACCCTCTGTCGGTTACTTTTGGAAACATTTTTTTTTTTACATGGAAAAAAATCCAATGTCTTTCTGACCATATTGGCGCAAACAGAAAATTTTTCCGTGCATTCCTTCCTTTATTACGAATTTTTGAACTTTGCACGAATTTATGACGCACCCTGTATTTTCGGCATTTAGTATACAATCAAGTCAGTTATTAAGTATCTTTCTTCAAATTGTAATATGCAAGTCTTGAGTGCGGAGTTTAATTTTAAATTCGCTTTTCTTTTAAAGTTGCGAACTGAAATCTATTGTTGACATAAAATTGGATAAATAATCAAGAAGTAAGTATTTGCACAGAAATAAAAATACTTGTTCAAATTGAGTGTCCGCAACAAGCAAGTCTTGGGACACTACCAATTTCAAATGAGCTTGAAAATGCACAGTTATGAATGAATGGCTTCAATGGCTTGCATAACTATCCCATTTTTTTCCAGAAGTAAAATAAACTGAGCTCAGGTTTACCGAATAGTT
The DNA here is from genome assembly GCA_000611955.2 of Stegodyphus mimosarum. NCBI lineage: Eukaryota > Metazoa > Arthropoda > Arachnida > Araneae > Eresidae > Stegodyphus > Stegodyphus mimosarum. The sequence goes on from KK117155.1 coordinate 11,275, forward strand.
CCATAACTGTTTTCAAATCGCCTGAAGAAACCGATTCTATTCTCAATAAACTGATAGATTTCTGGGAATTATGCATTGAGTTACACCGAAAGATTCCACACACTTTACAAATTCTTGACAGAAAAATTATCTCCCATTTACAAGCGAAGCCGAATATATTACAAGAACCTACTTAAAAGACGTTCAATTGTCGTTTAATCATTACTTGCTCAAACGTAGTAAGGAAAACAACTGGCTTTCAGATCATAACAATGAAAATTTTTATAGCATCCTCAAAATCAGCATTTTCTGAAAAAGAACAACTTATACATATCTGACTTTATTTATTGAAGTTTATTAATTTTATGGTATTCAAATAAAAGCATTGTAAGATACATAGCAAAAATACTGAAAGAAGGCCAAGGGGTCATAGGTTCTTGAGAGGAAGATTAAGGCCACTCTATAATTACGATCTGTCTCATTAAGGGGTAAGCGAAATAATTAAGTCTCGTTAAGGGGTAATGTAATGCAAAAGAAAAAAGTTGAAAACTTCTGGTCTACCCGTCGAGGATGTGTAAACAACTCATTGTTTGTCAGGGATGTGTACCCCTCATTTCGTTTCACAACCGTTTGTCACAAACCATAGAGTTTCAGTTACAAAAATGCTTTAAATGACGCATATACAAGTTTTGGCATTTTCAAATTTTAAACAATGAGTTTCATAAAAATTGCAAAATCTAATCTTTTATACTGCTGTCAGGTCCCTGTACATGTATTTACGGAGATTTTATACACGCTATAAAAAATTAAACAAAACACGCTTCACTCCCCTACGACAGAAGTGACTCATATATTTAATTCCAAAATTTGACATATTGGTATCATTTCCAACTAGTCTTCAGTGGTCAGTAAATAATCTAATAATATTAATTCAACATTTTGTTACTGTTAAATGCCCTTCAGTAGTTTCTCTTGTGATTTACTCGTCTGTAATATTCTCTAATTTACAATTCTGTTACAAATGGTACGCCAAAAGAATTTTCACACAGGTAATTATTAAGTTTCAAACGCTAAAAATATGCTTTTAAGATTCTCACGAAGTTTTATTGCTTTAAAACCATTACCTAATACTCACACCAACAATTCCTTAAATTATAAATATTTTAAGTTTTTAATTTTTGCAAATAATGTTGTAAGGTGTTTCTTCTTCCTTCTTCGCATGCCTTCGTGGTGTAGTGGTCAGCACGCTAAGCGCATATTCCAAAGGTCCGTGGTTCGAGTCCCGGCGATGTCATTGCTCATTTTTCATCTCTCTTGCTTTCAAAAGTACTTAATGTCTCTACAGTGTTACTACTTGACTTGTACCAATACTGAAGCCTGCTAATATTTTCTAAAACATGAATGCTATAAAATGCTGTGAACAAAATATCTTTCTAAACAAACTGCGTTCGTGAATATTTTGTCATAACAATTTGCATGAAAATATGCAAATGCTTGTTACTTAATCTATAACTAACAGACACGTTTTTAAAACAAATATTTTATTCTTAGATACGTACAAATGCAAATACAGTGGACGATCGTTAATTCGAACTCAAAAGTTCTTAGAAAAGAGTTCGAATCATCCGATGTTAAGCGAAAATGTAATTTTAAACGTGCATCACTGAAATGAGAAATCTCCTATTATGCATAACCACAGAAACTATATTATACTATGTTATCTAATTTTAAACAGATTAAAAAGCAATAAAAACTTTACTTAATTATAAAGTGAAGCAGAAAAAATGCGGGAGAAGATAAAATATGAATTACACTTTTGGGAAAAGTGTAAAATGGAGGTCTGGTTTTGTTTATTATGCCTACATTTTTCAGCCAGCTTCTCAGTTTGAAGTAAACATTTCAATTCATTTTATGAGGAAGGTTCAAACCGAATAAATGTTTTCAGAGTTTTTATAGAGTCTATTATGTCTTGATCATTAGGATGCTTAACAGTCTCTACATTCTCTTCTGAATTCGATAAGGTCTCTTCTTTTTCGTCTTCCCGTATAGTTATGTTGCCGTCGCTTAGTTTCCCACAAGCTTCTAAGTCTTCACCTACTCTTACATAATCAGAAAAGGTAGCATTATCACATTTAAAATTTTTTAATTCAGAAAAGCTGTATCAATATCGTCACATTCTTCGATATGACTGTTCTCTTCTCAATGTATGAATTCAGCATGATGAAAACAGTTACTAATTGTGCTTTCTTAACAGCATCCCATGTGGTGTATAGATCATTTATAGCTGTCAACAGAGTATAGTGTAGATTTCGTAATAATCCAAAGAAAAATTATTTATTGTAAGAATCTCTTAAGATAATTTAAGATTCTAGATTATTCCTTGATCCATCGGTTGTAGTTTCGCATTTGTGTTTGGTGTGAAATATTCAACTTCTAAAGAACTCAGTTTTGGAAGGTTATTGTGGCAGATTGCGTTATCCACAAATAAGACAATTTTATGCTTTTCCCTCGAAAACTGCTTATCTGTTCCTTTTAACCAGTTACTGAAGCTATCTCGTGTCATCCATGCTTTTGTATTGGATACATAATCAACTGGCAGTGTTGAAATTTGAAACACATTGGATGTTTGGCGTTTCCAATCGCAAAGAATTTAATATATTCGCTCCATCCAGAGTGGTGAAAACTAAAGCTGTAACCCTCTGTTTACTGCTTTTATCACCTATGTAAGCATTTCCGTTAGAATGTAATATCTTGTTTAGCAAGATGTTATAAAAAATACAGTTTCGTCTGCATTAAAAATATCTTTCAGCATTTAAGTTGAGAAAAGTCTTGACAGTTTCCTACAAAAATTAATGCATACGCATACGTCTTGTTTTACGCAGAACTTTGGCCACAGAGAGTTTGATAAGGAATGTTGTGCTTTGATTTAAATAGAGAAAGCCATCCATCACTGCATTTAAAATCTTCAATACTCATTCAAGTTGGCAATTCATCAGCCTTCGTCTGCAATAGGAGTCCATTTCTCGGAAAATTTCGAGATCTAGGCTCCTGGAACCATAGCAGAGGAGCTTTTTCTACATCATCTTGGTACGCATTTCTCACGCGTTTCCTTCCACTAGCAAATTTAGATTTTCCCCATGAATCTAATGTTGATTCGTTTGCAATAACTAAACAAGCAGAATCCCTTGATGTACAGAGTTACTTTAATTCTCAAAATCTTGCTTTGTACCATATCATTATGAGCAATTCAATGTTTTCTCAGCCTACGTTTGATCAGCGTAATCATTATCTTTAACGTGATAAATTAACAATTCTTCTGGATATGTGCATTAATGAATAGATAAATATTAATCATTTGAAAGAATTTGCATGCTCGTAACCGTATTCATTCCAATAGTTTTTAGATTTAGTATACACTACTCGACATTGAAAATGCAACACCAAGAAGGAGTGGTCAGAAAGTGATGAAATTTGGAAAAACGACAGAGACAACAAGCAGCAATAAGTGATCTTTATTTCAAAGTGATAGTCAGAATACAGAGCGAGAACGGCGTCGGCTCAGCAGGATGTAGGACCACCGCGGACAGCGATGCACGAAGAACACGTCTAGGCATAGAGTCAATAATAGTGCGGATGGTGTCCTGAAGGATGGCTCTCCATTCCCTTTCAGCCATTTCCCACAGTTCGTCTTCTGAACGAGGCAGGGAAGAGTCTGCAAACCGCGTCCAACCACATCCCACACATGTTCGATTGATGACAGGTCAGGAGAATACGGTGGCCAGGAAAGCATCTGTATACCTTGCAGAGCATGTTGGCAGATGCGAGTATTGTGTGGTCGGGCGTTATTCTGCTGAAAATTGCATTAGGTAGGCCCTGAAGGTAAGGGATTGCCACCGGCCGCAGTACTTTATCTAAATATCGTTGGGCTGTCGTAGTGCCTTGAATACGAAGTAGAAGTGACCTGGAATCGTAGGCAACAGCGCCCCAAACCATTACGCTACGTTGTCACGTGGTGGGGCGTTCCACAGTTACTGCCGGATTAGATCTGTCTCCATGTCGACATCACACACGTATGCGGCGACTGTCACTCGATAAACAAACAGAAGCGAGACTCATCTGAGAACACGACGTTTCGCTATTGTGTCATCCACATCTCTCCAGTCCGGCACCATTCTAAACGTTGGCCTCTATGCTGTGGGGTCTATGGCAGTCTTCTTAACGGACGCCGTGAGTGCAAGCCACGTTCAACCAATCGACGGGAAATGGTTCTTGTCGACACGGGAGCATCCAGGGTATCTTGCACATACTGCAGAATCGCGGTACAAGTGACTTGCGGGACCGCCACAGCTTTTCGGCGGATGTGTCGATCCACGCGTGCTGACGTCACTCTGACTGCATCTGCACCCATCCTTCTTCCCACATTCCCTTGTTCCAACAATGTTCGCCATAGCCGATGCATCGTACTCGCATCCATGTGGGTATCAGCTGCGATTTGACGTAAGGACCAACCTGCCCTTCTCAGTCCGATCACCGTACCCTTCGTAAAATCGTCTATCTGCTGGAAGTGCCTTCGTTGACGGGGGCCTGGCATTCTCTCCTATTACACGTATCGTGCCGGTTCAAGATAATGGAGGGCGTGGGACATATACCTGCTTACCTTTGTTAGACATCAGGTGTCCCCGTCCTCCGTCACCTATCACCTATTACACGTATCCTCCGGGACAAAAACCAACTTTCTTCGATAATTCGTGTGGCAGAAATAACGACACGAATATTGCCCATTCTGCACGTTCCTTCCCTTATATCTTACTTCACGTGCGTCGGAGAGTTGCGCATTTCACATCATTCGCATAACTCAGTGACGTGCGTCTACTCTAAAATTTGTATAAATTTCTGACCACTCCTTCTTGGTGTTGCATTTTCAATATCGAGCAGTGTATTTCTAAAACTTTCTTGTAACTCATTTGAAATATTTTAAAACCTTAAAACCTCATTGAAACATTTAAACCCCTAAAATCTGGCTTTAATAGAATAAATACAAATTAGTATTAAATCCAAATGGAATCCCTTTCAATGGAATCAATTATGTATAAAATAATTAGATGCATTTCTAAACATTAGTTTTAAGTTATTACAAAACCCCTGTAAGCATAAAAGAAAAAAAATTCTACTAAGATGTTCTATTAAAATTCTGTTAGCTGCTGGAAAAACGTTTTAATTGATTATGGAGCACGATAAGGAGCTGGATAATTCTCGAAGAAAAAAATAATTTAGGCAGATATTAAAGGTAGTACCATCATACAATGCTCACTAAATTCACGCCTGTCAGAATTTAAACAGTAGTCGCTATTTTGTCAACTTCTTATATCCTTCACCTAGTGGAAAAGTAAAAATAAGTGTTTTGATTACCATTCTTTGATTACTTTGTTTTATACGTTACATACTACAAATAATGTACAGATCTGGCTTCTAACCACTTTTTTAAGTTACATAAATTATGCAGTTTTACTGCTTCAGTCCAGTTCTTCTAAACATTACAAGACTAAATATAGGCTATTTAAAGCTTTGCATTTGAGCAGTTAGGTGTAGAGAAAGCAAGAGAGTTCCTGAGCGTTGACAGAACGAGCGAGAGATTAAGTTTTTGAGTCATGTTTCATCCCACTTGAGACTAGACATATGGCATTACTCTTGTTAGAGCCTTCCACGTGCTTCTGAGTAGTTATTTAGTTGTTTCCGATATTATTTAGTACTGGCAATAGCGTCTTCCTAGACTTAAGTTTTACGCAGGATTTTGAATAAGTGTGCTTTGATCATTTTCAGATGCTTCATGAGAAATTGTTAATCTGAATTTCCTTTTAAGTTATTTCCTAGAAGTAGTTAATTATTGCGTAAAATAGCTAACTCCAGGAAGTAGCTAATTCCTTCGCAAGCATCTAATAGTACTTTCTCATAAGTGGTTAAATTGTTATAATTTTTTCTTCGTGTAACTTACAGATTTTCGTTAATAAACGATTTTATTGTTCATTTTGAGTTATTATTTAGTTATTTCTAGATAATATACAAGAAAAAGCGAAAACTTTTAGAAAAAGCCGAAGGAATTAGATGAAATGCAGTTATAACTAAATATGCTGTATTTTTAAGAAAAATTTGGAACCGTTTTATAATTGTCCCTGCTCGTGCAGTGACGAAACGAATATAATAAAGATAAAAATAAATATTCTTAGTTTGACATAAATTTTAAAACAGGGATTCTTAACTTTTTTCTTGCATCAATGTCTTTTAAAAGAATGGTTTTCTTCCTCGACCCCTTTACGTATTTTTCCTAAAATACACAACATAAACATAGTCATTGTCGGGTGAGATAGTGTATTAACTATTAACTTCGTACACTTTTCCTAGTGCAGATAAAATTCAGACGGGATGGTAGGAGTCAGGACTTTGTGAATTTTTTTTTTTGAGTTTGAGAAACAGAACAATTTTACCTATTTTGAAAATGAGATGATTTTATAATGATGTAGCTAGTTGAAAAGTTTTAGGAATTATTGTGAACTTTTGAAGTAGATATTTTTAATTATAGCCTTGTCGATCCCATCTGAACCCGAAGTATTTTTCTTACGCATTTGACAAAACACATGATGAATTTCATCAGCTTGAAAGGCGGGTCTTCAGGTGTTGCTGCCTGGGTGGAATTTATGGAATGTTATTAGATTATGTCTTAAACTATGGGTGTCCAGGTTTGGATCGTCATTTGGAAATGCTGCATCTAGTATTGTATCAAGCCTGTTTTCTGTGCTACTGTTTGTAGTTTGTTCAGACTGCAAGTAGAAGTGGCATGATTAATATTTTTTCAGTAGCTATTTTGCAGAAAATACCATATCTTTCTATAATCTGAAGTGCGATTCCGGCTTTGTTACTTACGTCTTACAAGCATACGTTTATAAATTGTCCTTTGTTTTCTTAATTTCTGTAGAAGGAGTTGATGCACTTTTTAATTTTCTTCTTATAGCCTTGCATTTCCTTTTTCTTCGTTCGGAGATGTTTGTTCCACCAGACTATGGCAATGAGTTTTTAGACTCTGCCTGCGGGAAGAGATTTTGTGTATGTATCCAAGCTTCTGCGGTACTTAGAAACTTTATTTCTTCGCAGAGCAATCGTTGGAAGGCTTATTAGAGTATTTTTACATTATTTTGGGAAGTTTAAAGCATTTAACTATGGTTGTAGTGGATGAGTTTGCAATGGTTTGCAAGGTAGTCTGTGTCAGATCTGGATAACTCCAACCATTTACAAATTCTGGAAGTGCGTCTGGTCCGTTCTTTATGACTAGGCCGTTGGCGTAGATGTAATTTTCAAGCTCTAGTTCTTTTTAAGAAGTATAGGCGTAGCTCCACATGGAACTTGGCGCATTATAATCTTCTGCACACAGCTTGAGGGGAGTTGATGTACGTTTTTGCATGTCTTCTATTTGCGCAATGGTATTCTTTATGTCTATGGTAGGAGGAGAACGGATGGAGACTTTAAATGCTACAAAGAATCGCTGAAGCCGTTTTAAAATTTCACATAAAATGAAATAAATGGATATATTTTAAAAGTTCTGTTCTCCTTTCTTATTTAAAAATCCTACTTAATATTTTGTGTTAAGGTCAAAATAATCTTGAATAGAATGGTGACTTGATTAGTAACATGGAAAGAGTATCGCTTTATTTTGATCACAGAAAATTCCTCGTTATATTTCAAAAATTGCGCAACATATCTTCCCGTTGTTTCTTGTTTGAAATTTAGTGTATGCTAAAATAAGTTAACATCTAGTACGTAACCTTGCGCAGAAAGCATTAGCGTTAAACAATTACAGTTTTAATTAATGAAACTGAATTTAATCTTTAAATTGTGCTTCCGCTTCGTAATATTCCGCAAACTGCTATAATTTCTGAAAACATTTCAAAACAAAGTTCCTAGAAAGTGCGAGATATCTAAAAGTCATTGCTTAATTACTTTTAATTTAATTAGAGAATTTTTGAAGTTTTATAGAATTTTATAAGGTATGTGATTGGCAGTTTTCTAGTACGGTTTAGTCTAGTAAAATTTCATATCTACATAATGTAAATTTTCTACGAATGCCAGCTTTTAATTAATGAGTCAAGTAACGATTATGTAATAAATTTAAAAGGTTGTAATCTCGACGATATTTGCACAATGGAATATGTTAGAACATTTTGGTTCCTGCTTCCCGAATGATATTCAGTTTTTGAGATAATAAAGAAAAAGTAAGCTAGACAAGAAATGTATTGACCAGAAATACAAACATTTATTTTTTACCAACTTTTCAAACATCGCAAGATTAAACACAAGCGAAGCTGAAGATGAAATATTTTTGACAGGAATGAGACAATTTACATTCGCATAACTTGAAGCACGGTATTGATATAATTTGAGTTCCCCTCTTTTTAGTTAACTTTTCCATAGAGGAACAGAGGGGAATTTAAGAGGTCACGCATCTCGCAATTCGAACTAAATCTATATTCAGATAGGCTCTAAAATCATTAAACACTTTTGAAAAGAGTAAATATGCACTATACTTTTGATACCCACAAGTTCAGAAATGTGGACTGGCGCACTTCTTAGTTCACCATTGTACAGGAATCTAGCATTGGGCTATTTTTGCGATTCAAATTATCGCAATGTTTACTTACAGAAGCTGCATAACTTAGAAGATCAGAGTATGAAATGTGAGTAACCAATTAAGAAATACCTCAGTAATTAGTCATCAAATGACATAACAGAAAATGGGAAAATCGCCCATAGGAAAATGACAGGAAATACACTTTTGAAAGAGAAAGAATCTTAAAAATGTATGTGTGGTATCCTATCTACCTGAATCTCCCTCTCTTTATGCTCTTTGCAATACGTTAATCAACAATTTAACTTCTTCTTTTGCCTTACTTTCTCAATTTAAAACATTTTTGGCTTTATTAATTTGGCTTTTGCGTAGTTCAGGAACATGACTGTCTTGCTACGTTTTCTTTTGCCAACGAACTAATGAAGGGATGTTACGAGAAATGTAACACTCCATTTTTCGCCATTGATTTCTTTTGGTATATTCTTTCATACTTTCTTTTTCTTGACACATTACTGAGCAATATTAATTTCTTACTTGGTTCGGTTTATTGGACTATGGCAAAGGACATGAAGGCTATCTCCTAAGAGAGAGATTTTTAAGGGAAATTGGCTCGTATTCTCATTACATATAGGGGAAAACTAAAAAAAGCCCGTTCAGAGCGTTCGTCTGGAATCGAATCCAGGTTCAACTACCAGAGTTCAGCGACTTTACACCTAGGCCGCTGGTAGGCTAATTTCTTGCTCTCGGAAAGATTTAAAATTTATTCATTTCTTTTGAATTTTTTCCCTCTCTCTTTACATGTACATGCAAACACACATATACTTGCATACATATGATGCACAGTCAGAGACTGCACTAATGTTTAAGTGACGTTATTTTTCTCATTTTTGTTACTTAATCGAATGAGTTGGAAAGAGATCTATAATAAAATCGTTTGTGTGTTTGTGTGATTCCTCGGATAAAAACTATAATTTTTGCAATGTAAATTATAAACTGATACCTCGGGCACGTGTTTGTGCTTACCATTATATTTATATACATGATTCTGTGTACTTACGTACCATATACAACATACACATACTACATAACATGCACATATATGATTCTATGTACTTATGTACTATACACAACACAGACATACAACTTATGTACCATACACAACATAAGTATGCATGCATACTATACACCGGTAGTTAAAATAGTAAAGGAAATATTTTTGTTTTACACAGACTATAAGCGAATTTTATAACAAAAGTATGTCAAGAGAAATTTAGCAACACACCTTTTTCATATATTTAAATAAAATAACACTTAGACAACAATGATAAGAAATGCATGTGAGAAGTGTTAAAAAGCGGTGCAAATTCCCTTTTATATCCTGCAGTAAATTCAAGTCGAAAGAAGCGAAAACATTTACCTTTACTAAAGCTTTTAACTCCAGCAAATTACCGTCCATCAGCATTTCCGAGTTTAAACAGACATGGCTCCTTGCATTTTCTACCTCTAATTAATGACAGCAGTTTCTCGTACAAAGCCAGTGTCCTCTCCACTTTACAATTAGCGTTTTAAGTGTAGTGGGACAGTTATTATGCGTAAGCAGTGGGAAAAAACAGACACAATCAAATTACTTCGCTTTGTTAAGATCTCGGCAACGAGCTCGAAGATGCGTAGATTCTGCTCCTTTAAATTAGCAAACCTTTCATAAGTAGTTACATCTAAAAGTAATGAAAGACCACGTTGCATGCTTGATAGCTGCTGTTATTATGTTTATTTATTAGGCATTACCAGATGTAATTTACTTTAAGCTTAAATGATTATCGAATAAACGCATAATGACAGCTGCGTAAGAGTGTATTTTACCTTAAACAACCGCGAGGAGTAAACATAGTAACAGCATTATTTCTTTTCTATTTTGCACCCTTTGATATTCTTTTCAGAGAATCTAATGCTAAAACAATTCTGATAGAGGCAATAAGAACTGGCTGTATGCGATAGTGTAAATAAAATGGGACATAAATAAAATGGGAGTGAAATGATCATAACAAAATGTAAAATAAAATAATTATAATCCAATCAAAAGTGTATTTAAACGATTCTAAATGAAGACAATGCAAACTGGATTTAATTGAAATCTCCAGAACGTCGGCCCGAGAAATATGGGGATTAGCGGTGACCTCTGAAAATCGGTTTTCCATGAATGACATTTTTTAAACTGTCAGACTGCGGATACATTTTTCAGTTAACTGAGTTTAACCGTTCTAATTTAGTCTAAAAAGAAAGAGAGACTGTATTGTTCTTGGCCGAATGATTTTTGAAAAGAGGTTTAAATATGCTACTTAGTTCATATGATATTTAGCAGTGAAATCAAATCATTGTACCTGAAAGCAGAGCTAAAGAATGTTGAAAATAGTCAAGATTTAAGATCAACAGTACTCTTTTTTTCACTTTTTTGATTATGATGCAAAAGGTCTTTAGTCTTCATGAAACATTTGAATTTCTGAATGTTGCGTTTTGTAAATTCACCAGGAAGCGATTATAAGCTATCGATGTAAACTGTCTTCAGTTTCTATAGCAGCGAACTAGCAATTAGATTACTTCCTCGGAAGTGAAGGAAGACAGGTCAACGTTTTCAGTTATTATGTTTTAGAAAGTAATTATTATCGTTTGGAAAGACATACAGCTCTGCAAATTGTGAACTGATATGATAAAGTATGAGATAAAAGAAAGTCTGTGATGCAAATATGTTGTTTAATGCTCAAGCACTGTAACGATTACTGAAACAGTGTAACGAATGGAGGGAATAGTTGAAAGAAATGGAGAGAAATTACCAATTCTGGCCAACTTACTTGATTCAGTTTTCCTGTTTGATGTCTTTAGTGCTGGACTGTGGATGTAAGTCTCTTATAATATCCTTAATATAGACAAAAGAACTATTCTCTTAATTTCATTATTTGTATCTTTTTTGTGTCATTCAGTGGCACCAAAGAGAAATGGAACTGGAAATACCGTCACATTTTCAAGTCCTTTTTTTGTACTTCTATGTAGACTTTTCAGAGATACAAATTAGCTACTAACTGTTACACATTGCATGGAAATCAGTGTTGAAGTCTTACAAGTGTTTGTCGGCTTTTTCTTTGAAAAACATTTGAAACTAAATGCATAACACTTGACATTAATCACCCCGCCCCTTATGGAAAACAGTTTCTCTGTACATCCGCTGACCTAGGCAAATTTTAAAATTTCGGAATATAGTTTGTTTGCATTTTGAAAAGTGTTTAATATAACTTAAATACTGAAAAAAAACTTCAAAACTATTGCATAGCATAACAAGCAGAAACGAGAGATATTAAAAAAAGCCGAAAATTTTAGAAATAGTACCAAAACACGGATATTAGTAATTTGCCATTTTATGTCTCCAAAAGAATTTTTTTTTGGATGCAAATAATCTTAAATAAGAATTTTGCTCCAACAAGAAGGCAAGTCGTATTAAAATAGAAGCTTTTTAAGGTCCAAACTTGCATTTTTATCACGATAACTACATTTTAATCGACCATCTTCTTCCGCTTTGTCAACATCTGCGGAGAATTTATTCGGCACTTAAAATCCCCACTTCCAATTTTCTGTATTTTACAATGAGGCTTTAACTTTGGGTAATCATTCTAAACTATTTCGTCAATAAATAACAGACGACGGTATCCTCGCTCTGCATGACATATTGATTTTCTAAACTGAGGACTGGAATTAAACGATTCTTGAATGTGCTAAGTTGTCTATTCTTCAATTTGCCAGTATTCTTTCTCAGATGTAAACAAGTTTTCAAGAAACGCATTTAAGTGGATATCTGTTGAGCAGATAGGAGATTTAGAAGGACAAGCACAACGTGATTATGTTTAAACAATTTATAGGAAATATTAAGTGATGCTTTATTCAAACAGACATGACATAACATGTCATATGAAAATTACTCTATATCTTTTTCCATAAATTATTCCCTGTTAAAAAAGTTGAAATAAAATAATGCGCAGATTGCAAAATGTAAAACGCTGGTTTGGGAATGTTCCTACTAAATCTTGATATTCCGCTTAATATTATAAATAACTTCATTTGTCCACATATGATGTTTCAGATGCTATGGCAGGGACCTAGATATAAGCACAAGACTAAGATCTGAGTGTGGTTACAGTGACAATAGTTTTATGGGTACTTAACGTATTTTCCCATCGACCATTTTTGACAAACGAAAACTATCGCCAAACTGTGTGATTTGTCGTCAATAATGCATAAATGTTACGTCACAATCCACTCATAAGATTCTGCCTTGGTTTTATGTAACTCCGAACAGTCTTTTGTAGGTTATATCTGTAACTTGTATGTATCCATTACTTAACTAAAGAGAAATCTATTCCTTTCAGACTTCGGCCTGCATAATTGGTGTAAGTTTGAGCTCAAATTTATATTTTATATGTGGTATTTGTAACTTGTATCTGTTTATCATGTAAGTAAAGATGGATCTGTTCCTTCAAATAACCTGTGTCGGAATGACAGTCGCAGATTTGGAGGAAATCTTCACCAGCTTTTATAGAAAACTGCAAAATATGTAAATACTGTTTTCGACAATTAGCAATTTGTTTAAAAGTTTAGAGTACATTTTTGTTAAGAGAGTGGCATTAGAAGTCGAATGTAAATGTTGCATCTGGTGATAAAAATTAGTTTTATTAAAAAGCAAAACTTATTTTAACTGTTACACAGAATTGTATTTAATTATGTTGCTCTGTGTAAATATAAATTTAACAGTGGTTAAGATTATGGAAAGTATTGAATGAATACCATATTTCAATATATAGGTATAATGAGTCCCACTAAATGAAATATTTGTGGGGATCCATTCGTAGAAATTTAGTTTTGCATGGCATTTTTAGCCGTTTCAATTATTCCCCCTCTATTCTTCAGAATTATTTAATGCCACTAGAAGACACTGTTCATTGTCACTGTCTTTTGTAATGAAGAATGTAGTACGTTTTACCGTGATTCCGAGTAACTGAATAGAATTTGCTGTCGAAGAGTATTGAAACCCCCACTACTTTCCTTTCATTATAGTACTGATAACTGATTTCGATTTTCAATTATAGTATTATTAATTCATTTTCGATTAACTGATTTCGTATTTGAATTGTCCTGCGAATAAAGAGAAGTTTTCCACAAATTTTTAGATAAATTCATTTGAATATATAAATCAAGAGAGAGAAAAACTGTTTTAAGGGCTCAGGCTAATTTCCTGTGGAGGTCTTTACAATGACGAATCTTATTTTTTCCTCCCTGCCTTCTTTTGCGAGTAGTGCAAAATGATTACTGAACCTTTTGTTGATTTCTTTCTGAAGCTTCACGTTAGACGTTTTAAGAATTTTTAGGAAAAGATCATTCCATTTCAGCATTAGATTAAAAGTAATAGATGAAGTAATTATATAAGATATTTCTTTCGCCTTCTTCGCATGCCTTCGTGGTGTAATGGTCAGCACGTTCGACGCGTAATCGAGAGGTCTGTGGTTCGATTCCCGACGAAGGTTACTCATTTTTTACTTCTCCAGCATCAAAATAATCTAATGTCTCTACAATTATTGCACTATTTTTTGATTTTAAATGTTTCATAGCCGCAAAATCTAGATGGAAATGGGAATGGCAAACCCTAAAAATGCAAATAACTTCATGAAAAGAATGTTTATTTTATTAAATACAACTCATAAAGAATGTTTATTTTATTAAAAACGATATGAAAAGAATTGTTATTTTATTAAATATAACATAAACGTAACAAAAATAACAAATACAGAAATGTACACATCCGAACGCATGTAAATATTCTAACCGGCTGCTCCTGCCAAAGGTATGCTGTCAAATATATTTGCACAAAAGCTGGTAAACTTACTAAATATTAACCCTTCTTGTCAATGACATTGTGCCATAAACATCGCCATTAAGATAATAGTGAATAGTTGGATTTTGAAGGGCTAAGGAAAATAACGCTTTCGGGAGGTTTCTCTAAGAAAATCCTTCTCGTATTCATCTTACACATGGGTGAAATGCCGGAAACTCCCATGCAGCCAAATCGACCGCTGAAGTAGATGGAATTGGATAATAATAACTTGTAGCAGAAACTTATCGGTAAATTAAAATCTAAACTTACATTGCTGCACAACTTAACAAAACTAAAGTTGGCACGAATCAAGTAAATTTTTAGCATTTGTTAGATATATTATTTTCATCTAAATAAAATAGGCATTTTCAGACTGGATGATGGCACAGGAGGTATATGAAGCTTTTTATGCCTTTGTAACTAGCATGGTATAGGAGTAAATACACAATCATGATACAAGCACTATAACTGCTTGCAGAACACTTTATGTGAACCCTGGCACTATGACTGTTTGCACACGTATGCTTAAAGTGTGGTTTCTCATCCGAAGAACGTTGCTTCGCAGACGCATTTCGTACCATGCTGTCTTAATAGAGAAGCTCCTGTTGTTAAGAAATAATCAAAAGGTTACGAAGTAATTTCGTAATATCATAAGCAGGCAATTTCAAGTCTTTGAAATCCAGCTATAAGTAGACGGGAAAATAAATTTCTTTTTTATCACACCAATGTTAAGTGGCACACCGAGGTGAACAAATTGTCTTTGTTATTTGTGAAGCAAAAAATGCTGCTCAATTTGTTTTCTCTGGCAGTAATTGTGTGAGTTTCCTAAAGGCAATGAATAAATAAATAGTCGTTGTTCCGGCGGGCTTTATCATTTGACATTTCCAGCAGCTAAATAAGCTGAACACAGATCTATAGTGTAAGTACACTACATTTTTTATAATCATTAATAAAATCAAACATTGAGAAAGAAAATTAAATTTTAAGAAAAGGCCTTTTAATGAAGAACAGCGACTATTCTGCGTTTAGAATATGATACGTAAGAAAAGAATCCCAGCTTTATGGCTGTTTTGCCCCCGTCCTAAAAGAATATTATGTAGATTTGAACGATAAAAGTTTAGCTAATATTTATTTAGAAATTTGTACAACGATTTATGCACGCAAAATATTATTTCTTTCCAGATAGTCCTCAGTATATAGGGTTGTTCTTGCTTTTAAGAGAAGAAGTTATTCAAACGGCAGTGGTTATAGCCTCAAATGCAGTTTCAAATTTAACGGACTTTAAAAGATATTTTTAGTTATCAAAAGTGTTTCCTTTTATTGCTGCCCATACTATCCGCTTTATAAGAATATTTTTAACAAAACTATCTTTCAGAGTATCTTTTTTCCTCTATGGGGAACTTCCAACATGATCAAAATTTGGAGATGCACATCCATGTGAAACTTTCAACTAGGACTAATCAGAAATCTTTATTAAAGCATACAGATACACCTCGCTTTCTGAAAACTTCGGGAGTTTACTCCTGATTGCAGATTCAGGATTCAAATTTTGTTTAGGAATATTATATAACGTGTAACATTTATTTTTCCTTTTATTGTTTAATAAAATTCTGAAAATACTTCTGAAACCTTTTGAAAGTGAATGACATTAAATTATATATATATATTTTTTTTCATTTTTAACTTTCAAGAAGAGTTAATCAATGGGCAATAAAATAGGATTTTAAAACTATTTTTGGAATATTTGCTATATTTTCATTATCGATATGTTTTTTCAAATTAAACAGTAAACTTGCACCATAATTTGCTAGTCATTTTGCAGTTTGTTTTTACATCTATTATTTCGAAAAATTGTTGGAAAATATCTTAAACTTTCAACCCTTGCCAAGGAATACTGAGGGAAAATAGGTGAAGAAATGGTTTAGTTTTAAGCAACAGCTCTCAACAAAACTACAGATAAACAGATTAGAAGCCATGAGAGCCTACATTGGTTGTGCTAATATTTACAACTTCACCTACTGGATATTGAAAAGCAAGTCAGATGATTAAGACGATAGGTCACCATTACCTACGGAGCACAAAATCTTTCAAATGTACCTTTGAAGGAAGGGAAACGATGGATATTAATATCACGCATAAAATCTGAATAACAAAAAAGAGAGATGAGAGGTGATAGTTTCAATTACTCTCCAAGACGTCTTTTTCGGAAAATGCTATGAAGGTCACAAAAACTTTAGTGCAAATTCTATTTCGCTGAAAAAAAATTGTACATATTAGATTCTAAAATCACTTTATTTTCCAAATTAATGTGTTGTTGGTTCTGGCAAATCGTAGCTATACTATTTCTGAACTGTATTTTATCATTTATACTGAGAGTGACTTTCAAATGATTTGGTCATAGTTCGCTGGAAACAACGCACACATAAAGGAAACCAAAATGCTTGGCTTGAAAATACATTCAAATATGTTGAAGTTGTTGAAAAAGTAATTTTATTACTAAATATTCCAAGTGCAGACACTATGAAAACTAAAAGTTCATATTTGGTGTAAAATAAGTTAAAACTTTTGAAGAGCAAAACTTTGCAGTATTTGTAATTACTATTTTTTCCACTTTAAAAATAGAAAATTAAACATAAATAGAAATTGACACCTGCATAAGCTTAAAATTTTCTTTTCAGATTTGTATGCAATGAAAGCATGCACTGTCCTTGCATATGAAAATTTATGCAATTCGTATAACTTTTGAAAATATTTTTACACTATGTTAGAAATTTCGAGCAATTTCAATGGCCCACTTACTTTGTTTAAGCTCAAGATATGCAAGTTTTTAAATACGTTTTGGCTTGAAAGTTGAAATAGCTGTAAAGAAGAGTTTCAAAGGATGACAACGGAAATGCTTCACTATTACATTATTACTGTTCCATGCCTGCGGGTTCGCAATGGATTGAATGCACACAGAACCGATGATAGCTTGATAGAATTCATTTTCCCAAATTCATTCGAAAATTTTACAATTCTAGAACTTTCCACAAAATTAGTCATACATCTTTTCTCAGTTTGGCAGAGCAAGACTTTAAACCACTAAGAACGTTAAAAAGAACACAATGTAAAGTGCGTGTAAAAAGCGAAGCTTGCACAGACATCCAACTCTACTAAAGACTGAGAACTAATGCTCTTTCCGGTCTTATATAGTTTTCCCCCTGGCAGCCGGGAAATTTCTAGCACTTTCTCAAAACTACTCCATGGTATATACAGTAACAGTTACATATAAGTGCCGGTTATGGTTAGAGTTAAATAGAGGAATCAATTACAGTAATTCAGTTAGAGTTATACAGGGACCGGAGAAAAATGTAGCCAAATGGTTCCCAAGTTTGGCCACTTTTGGCAATTTCTGGGTTTTTCGTGGCCATTCATGTCACATTACACAAGAGATACTATATTTGTCATGTAATTCCACTAATAATAATTACATATATACAAAATTCGTAAAACTGTATTAAGTAATACATTTGTCTGTTAATTTATAATACCATATTTACATGTCAATATTGAACGCCCTTTTTTGTTCTAAACACACTGCGGGCCACCCAAATTGCAACACCAAGAAAGACAAGAGATATTACAACAAAATTCATTTAGTAGATAACATGTTGAGCAAGTATCAAATGATTAAATTTCTAGACTTCTGTGAAGTGTGGTTCCTTCCAGAATCAATAGCAAGAGTAGCCGCCATTGTTGGAGATCATCGCTGCCACACGCCTCCGCATTGATTCAAAGAGACCTTGGATGTGTTCTTGGGGTACAGCAGACCAAGCAGTTTCCACACGTTGCCCGAGTTGATCTGGTGTGGCAGCTTGGGATGCAATCTGCGTCAGTCGTTCAGCAACCATGGACCACATGTTTTCTATCAGCCGAAGATCCGGAGAGCGAGCCGGCCAGGGAAGCAATTCAATCTGGCGATTGACGAAGAATACTTCGACAATGCGTTCCACGTGTGGTCGCGCATTATCCTGTTGAAATATGGCTGTGGGCAAACCCTGAAGGTAAGGAAGGACAACTGGCTCCAACACCTCGAAAATGTAGCTCTGGCTGTCAGTAAAGTGCCGGCAATGCGTACTACAGGAGTGCGAGAGTGATATCCAATACCGCCTCATACCATAATACCCGGTGTAGCATCAGTGTGGCGGTACATAACGCAGCTGTTCAGCATCCTCTCTCCACGGTGTATCCGAGCATCGTGGTGTTGCAGACAGAAGCGTGACTCGTCAGTAAAGACAATTTCATTCCACTCTGCCGTTCACATCCTTCTTTCATCGCACCATTGGCGGCGGAGACGTCTGTGGTTCTACGTCAAGGGTAAACAAAGCAATAGACGTCTTGTGGCAAACCACTCTGCTGTAAGCGGCCTCGAATGGTACGCGCAGACACTGGATGATGCGTTACAGCCTGAATGTGCTGTGCTATGGTTCGTGATGTGACTGAGCGATTCGTCACTGCCATGCGCACAATGTCCCTGTCATCACGTGAAGTGGTGCACTGAGGTGGAAGCGATCGAACACGTCGGTTCGTCGTACTCTCCCTGCATCCAACGGTCACATATCCGCATTACAGTTGTTTGGTTTCGTCTAACACGACTACCGATTTACCTGAAAGATAATCCACACTTTCGGTAGGCTACTATCCTTCCTCTGTCGAACTCGGATACTGGATTAAACGATGATCGCTGTTTACTACGAGGCAAAATTGATCGTTTTGTTGAAAAAAAAAACCACAACAAAACACAATTGCCGAACTTGAAATCGTAGAAAACTCCAAGCCTTAAATAGCGCTTTGAAGTGACGCCACAGGCGCACGTGATGTGCATCTGCGCTGAAATTCTAATCATTTACATATCTCACCTCCGCTAATGCATGTTGTAAATTTCATGTTATTTGCATGCTTCCTTCAGGGTGGTGCATTTACGGTGGCCAGTAGTGTATTTTACGCAAATTAGAGAACGGCTTAACACTCGAGTTAATGAATGATTTCAAAGCACTTTATGATCAAACTTGTCTTTAGGACTGTAATATATGTAATCAGTGTCTTCATTTGAAGCTGCTATACATTGTTTTCATTGATCTTGTTCCTTAAGTGAAACTGTTTGAATCCATCATCGTGCAGATTTCTCATCTAAATCAGACTTCCATCCTCCTCTTTGATTTGTACTTTTTCGTGCATCGTGGACTAAAATTTACAGACGATTTAGACATCGCTGTGTGACTCACTCTCATTCGATCCATGTTTAATATTCACTGAGGAAGAGCTCAGCTATAAGCATGCATCAAAACCTCAGCCATTCATTATGAATTTTTGATGTTATCTTATTTCTATAGGCTTGTGTTTTTTATGTTCTCGCATTACATCGAAATTCTAAAATTGTTATTTCCCTCCAAATGTATCATTTCGGAAACAGGGTGCGACTTACATAGGCATGTCGCCTATACAGATAAAAATAAACACTGATATCTATGCATTTCAGTATATTGTTTGCATTAGTTAGTATGAGAAGTTTTTGATATATGATTAGAAAATGATGATTCCAGGCGTTGACACCTGGATCAAAGAAAATAAACAAATAATTAAATAGCAAAGAGATAATAAAAAATAATTTAAAGAACAGTCAGGTAATTCTGAATGAATAAAAACAAACTGACCTCTAACTTGGATATTATGTAATAAGAAAACCTTAGGAAAATTTCTAATTTCGGCAGAAATGTACATATACGATATCAAGTGATTAAATTTCCCTCTGCATAAATTGAAAACAGCAGGATTTCAGTTTCGTAAACGAAAATTGCTCAATTAAAGATAATTTCCTCAGTCGATAACTACTTTCTTAGCAATGAAATGTAATTATTACATGGACCATTATTATATACCAGAAATACATTCTGTCCCTATAAAGCACGCACCATACAATTTAAAGAAAATGCATGAAAAATGTTTTTAAATATGTTTAGACAGTAAAGATCAATAGAATTTTATCCAATAAGGTTGGTATCTAGTTTTACTACAGATAGTGAGATACATTTATCATTCGAGACAGTTTTGACAGGGCGATTGCTTATACAGTCAGCATCTTCTAGCACTCTAATGCGATTTGTTTTCAAGTTCCAACTCCTCCTGAGGTTACGTAAATCATATGAGATGCTATTTTCAACACAAGTTTTATTCTATTTATTAAGCCAGAAAAAATGATGCACATAATAGTTGTGCTGAGAAAGAGATCTTGAACGTAAATGTAATTTAAAGCTCGTTTAAAAATAAATTCATAAAACTTATAAAACTGTACTATGTAGAACATTTAATTCTTCTTATTCTAAAGGGAAACCATTTTAATTTACGACACAGGCTTCTTACGAAACATATATGATATAAAAGAGCTAGGATTTATTTATTGAGTAAAGCATATCCAATGATTAAAAAAACCTTCCTCCTTCTATTTCGTCTACCATGCTAAAAACATCTCAGTAAACAGTTGTAACAAACTTCTGGGCAATAAAAAAATATTCTTCAGCTTGCCTAAAAAGCATGTCGCAAGATATTTAAAGCATTTAGGATAAAAACTTTACTTTGGAAACGAGAAATTGAGACATACAAACAATGAAATAGGAAAACTCAGAAATAATTGAACTCATTTAATGAGGTGAAAATAAGAAATGGAAATCTACAGTAAATCGGACAGAAAGAGACTCGGAAAAATGAAAGTAAACAATTCGAAAAACCAAGAAAGAAAATGGAAATGTAAGTAGAAATATGAGAGAAATTTGAAAGCAGTGAAATGCAATTAAAGACACAGATCAGTGTAGCTTCTCCTGCCACTGCAACTTACTTACGCACATACGTCAAATTATTTGAAAGCTGTATCGACTAGTATTAATTTCTCAATCCCTGTAGAGAAATTTATTTTATTTCCAGTTACAAGCAGTTGTTTTGTTGTATTTATTAAGTAAGAAAAAAGTGTATACAGGAATGGCATTGGAAGAATTTCAATGGCAGAAATTGTAGAGACATTAGGTTATTACGAAGCAGGAGAGATGAAAAATATGCATTGCCTTCGCCGGGGATCGAACCACGGACCTCTGAAATACCGGCTCAGTGTGCTGACCATTACACCACGAAGACACGCTAAGAATGTGGGAGATATACCTTATAAAATAAAAGCACAAGTATACAGAAACAACTAAGTACATAATAACAAGCAGAACATAAGAAAGTTGATTATCTGCCATAAATATCATCGAGCATCCTAGTAACTGTTAGTTAGTTAGAATTTGTGGGCAGGCTGCCCGCCTAGCAAATATGAATTCACTTCATATCCAAAAATGGACTGCACCCAGGGAAAAATGAGGAAATAAGGAAATAAACAGACAAAAAAATTATGAAATAAAACAAAGCAAAAGGCGAACACATAATCGCAAGCACGAACAAATCACACCCACATACCTCTTAGAGTAATAATCACGTTCATCGTCAGTTTCAAAATCATCTCTGAGATCAGCAGTTAGTTCACATGATTCAAGAAAATGCATATTATCACATGTTGCATTATACGTTTTACATAATGGATTTACTTGGAAACCAAATCTTGATAAATATTGCGGGAAGAGACCGTGGTTCGTAACAAACTGATTGGTTGAAGTCGAAATATTTAATCAGTTCCGTAGCGGTAGCAGAGGTCTCGTCTAGAAAGTGCAGTGCATATTTGCAAATGGCAGAGGTTCCTATCATGGATTTTCGTACAAAGGGAGCAAAACGATGAAAGTAGCATTTTAAACGGAAAACCAATGTAAAGACAGATTATAAGGTGTATCTCCTACTTTATTCGCATGCCTTCGTGATGTAGTGGTCAGCATGCTCGACGCGTATTCGAGAGGTCCGTGATTCGAGTTCCGGCGAAGACGTTGCTCATTTTTCACAACTCCTGCTTTTTAAAAAAAACGTAATATCTCTAAAACTAGCGCCCGAACTAAAAAGGTGGTGAATGATGACTCTCCACCACCGGGATTTGGCGATTAGGTCCCCTAAACCCCGGTCGCCCTTTAAAGGGGGAGTGTATAAGGTATTTCTCCCGCCTTCTTCGCATGCCTTCGTGGTGTACTGGTTAGCACTCTCGATGCGTAGCCGAGAGGTCCGTGGTTCGATTGCCGGCGAAGGCTTTGCTCATTTTTCTCTCTTCTGCTTCCAAAAAAAATACCTAATGTCTCTACAAAACCGTCTTTGATTGCTGTAAGATTATAAATTAACGTCAAGTTCAGAATTAAATAAATACAGAAACCGCTTTCAAAATATTGCCCTCTTTAAATGATCCTTTTTTTTCTTAATACAGAGGAGAGTTCAGTTCGAAAGAGCACCCCTTCTTTTTTATTTTAAGGAGTATATAAGGTATTTCTTCCGTCTTATTCGCATGCCTTCGTGGTGTAGCGATCAGCACGTTCGACGCGTATTCGAGAGCTCCATGGTTCGAGTCGCGACGAGGGCATTGCTGCTTCGTCGTTCACGTCTCCTTCTTCGAAATAACCTAATGTCTCTACAGGGTTAGCTCTTGAGACATGAGGAATGTAACTGGAGTTCAAAAATCAAGGCTTGGCTAAAGTTCTGGAAACCAAGTGCAGTTGTAGGGTTGCTTCATTTAATACGCATTTTCTGCTTTAGGAAGTTACCATTTTTATTTCCGTAAAGCCAAAATATGCTCTGTTTGATATAGATACATACCAACCAGCCAAAGACTTGCCCTCTTTGATTAGTGAATACGGTAGCTTTATATAGACAATATTGTAACGATTATTTTCACTCGAAAATTACAGCAGCTCTATACTATCAAATATATTCCTTCATGTGCTCTTCTGGGTTTAAAAGAACCCTGAAAAGAACTCCGTTTGGAAAACAAAGTGTCAGCAGCATATGTGCCTGAAAAGGAAATATTTATAGAAGTACCGGAGGATAATTAAAATGTGTAAATGTTTACTTCAGGTAACTAGACGGTTTCAGTAACAATGTAATAACATGCTGTCATCTTTAAAATTGGGAACTAAATATAAATGACTTTGTAAAACTA
Source organism: Stegodyphus mimosarum (assembly GCA_000611955.2). Classification (NCBI taxonomy): domain Eukaryota; kingdom Metazoa; phylum Arthropoda; class Arachnida; order Araneae; family Eresidae; genus Stegodyphus; species Stegodyphus mimosarum. The sequence goes on from KK117155.1 coordinate 34,876, forward strand.
AATGTTGTATCATTGTTTTATCATTAATTGTTTAAAATCAGTGCAATTCACCTCTGACGTAAAGCTGTCCAGTCATGTATCAAAAGCATGACTTACACATATGTAATTCAATATAGATCTATTCACAAAAGTGAAATACATTTATTATTTTAATACATTTTATTTTATAACACATTTTATTAATTATTCATACTTTATAACACATTTTATTAATTCGGATTAAACATTACCATTTAAGAGATCACGTGAAACATCAACTAACATTTTTTAGCAAAATATTTTTTAGCAGCAATATAAAACATTCTAAAAGTAGACAAAATGACTGTTATTGCGGTTCTAGGTACGGAAAAATTAAAAATTTCTTAAGTTTTATTGTTAAATATTAGCTAAATGCATAACATAATGCAGGAATATTTTTAAAATCCTCTTCCAGCGTAAGTGTATGTCTGCATTCAGATTTTCCAACGCTTTTGAAGTAAATCTTACATACTACAAATTATGAATTCCAAATACGAAAAAAAAGAAATATATTACAGACATTCAAAATAAATGGGAAGCAAATATACAGACGCGAAAACAAGGTGTGAAAAAAATAGTAAAAATTTATAATAAAAATAAAATGTTGAGTGCAAACGTCCTTATTTTTAGAATTAAAAAAATTCTCGATGCTAAGCGTGTATTCTTCATGTAGCAGGCATTCTTCTGAACTCAACCTCAACCCAAAAAATATAAATGCAATTCACAAATGCACAACAGACTAGATGAATATCTCCTCGCATCAAGGCTTTTCAGAGAAGCACTTAAGATTGTTTTGCGTGTTGCGCTTCATATTCAACGAAAGCCCTCTTTTATCAATTAAACTTCAGGCACTTTATAATTTATTAATATTGCGAGTTGGGGAAGAACTAAGTGCTTTGAAATCATAAAGTTTTAATTTGAATACTCGCCTCACGCATTTAGACTGGGATTGGTGAATTTCGAATCAGCTACATAAACGATTTCGGAAAGGTTTCGAGACCACGGAAGCCACGATAATTAGCTATCCTAGCGAAGATTCGCCGATGTGCGCTTATTAAAATACTAATGCGTAATAATTTCCAAAGCACGAGTTGAGACGAATGTAGCCGCACGCACTCACTAGTTAATTCAATGTAACGCTTCCTTCGCCTTCGGACTCAACTCGGCGCTAAAGGAACGGAATGGTGAAGGACACTATTTTAAAGGGTCTGTCAGGATGAAGCCCAATAGTAAATGAGAAACGGAGCTCCATGCATTTGCCTCAGTTCCGTCCCAGTAAATCCTTAATGGGCAATTTGCTGTACAGTTTTAATAGTAATTCCTTCTCTGATCAGTTGGCTGAAGGCCGGAAGCAGATTTGCTCAGTGGAGAGAAAATTGAGATTCCCCGAAATTTATCATTATGGATGTGCGCGTTTAATCACTCGAGAAGGACAAATTTCCCCTGACGGCTTGTCGACCTTGCTATCTCCGCTTTATTCATTCCGTTATATTTCTAGACACATCCATCTGAAAGACCTTTATCGAGACTTCTTAACGGGAATGCTGTAGACGCGTAATTAAAATACTAATCTTTGTTAATGTTGTCGAGCAAGTTGTTATTCTACTTGGGAACATTCTGCATTGCACATGAGACGTTTATTTTATGCATCCAAAGAAATACCAGATTAACTCTGCTGTAAGTAACTCGAATATAGAAATCTTTTTAATATGATTGAAATGAAAAGAAACATTAAATACTGCGTTTCTAAATTTGAACGTAATATTTAAATTTTGCATTTTTTTTTGTTCCTGAGCAGCTCTATAGTTTATTATATTATATTATGGACCTTGAAAATGAATCAAACACTTGAGTGTTTCTTCCGAAGTTGAATTCCGTACTTCCTTTTTCTGAAGAATTACCACGCTGGTTGCAACGAGTATAACGTATTTCTCCCGCCCTTTTAGCATGCCTTTGTAGTGTAATGGTCAGCGCGTATTCGAGAGATCCGAGGTACGAGTTCCGGCAAGGGCATTGCTCATTTTTTACGTCTCTCAGCATCAACAATCCTAATGTATCTACAGTGGCGCCCGAACTGAAAAAGGTGGTGGATGAGGATTCTCCACCACCAGGATTTAGCGATTGGGTCTCCTAATCCCCAGTTGTCCTTTAAAAGGGGGAGTATATAATGTACTCCCGCCTTCTTAGCATGCCTTCGTGGTGTAATAGTCAGCCCGCTCGGCGCATATTCGAGAGGCTCGAGTCCCGGCGAGTGCATTGCTCATTTTTCATGTCTCTGGCTTCGAAATAACCTAATGTCTCTAAAAGAGGTTTTCTTTTTTTATTTGTGCGTAATTTAACGTACTATTTCAATGGGCAGCCAAAACTCTTTTTACAATTGTTTTAGGTCATCATCCTCTATTTAGCTTGGTCAGCTCGAAAGCCTGAACGAATGTTGTTTCCTTTGAAATTCGAGAACAAATATTCGTCCCGTAGAAATATACACTGCCGGCCACCCAAATTGCAACACCAAGAAAGACAAGACATATCACAACAAAATTTATTTAGTAGATAACATGCTGACCAAGTATCAAATGCTTAAATTTTTAGACTTCTGTGAAGCGCGGTTCCTACCGGAATCAGTAGCCAGAGTAGTCGCCATTGTTGGAGATCAACGATGCCACACGCCTCGGCATTGATTCAAAGTGACTTTCGATGTGTTCTTGGGGTACAGCAGACCAAGCAGCTTCCACACGCTGCCAAAGTTGATCTGGTGCGGCAGCTTGGGATATAATCTGGGTCATTCGTTCAGCAACCATGGACCACATGTTTTCTATCAGAGAAAGATCCGGACAGCGAGCCGGCCAGGGAAGCAATTCAATCTGGCGATTAACGAAGAACCCTTGAAGAATGCTTGCCAAGCGTGGTCGCTCATTATCCTGTTGAAATATGGCTGTGGACGTGCCTTGAAGGCAAGGAAGGACAACTGGCTCCAACACCTCGAAGATGTAGCGCTGCCTGTTTGAAGTACCGGCAATGCGTACTAGAGGAGGGCGAGAGTGATATCCAATACCGCCTCATACTATAAAACCTGGTGCAGGACCAGTGTGGCGGTGCATAACACAGCTATTCAGCATCCTCTCTCCACGGTGTATCCGTCAATCGTGGTGTTGCAGACAGAAGCGTGACTCGTCAGTAAAGACAATTTTATTCCATTCTGCCGTCCACATCCTTCTTTATCGCACTCTTGGCGACGGAGACGTCTGTGGTTCTGCGTCAAGGGTAGACGAAGCAATGGACGTCTTACGGACAGACCACTCTGTTGTAAACGGCGTCGAATGATATGCGCATACACTGGATGATGCGTTACAGACTGAATGTGCTGTGCTATGGTTCGTGATGTGACTGAGCGATCCGTCAATGCCATGCGCACAATGTTCCTGTCCTCACGTGATGTGGTGCACTGAGGTGGATGCGATCAAACACGTCGGTTCGTCGCACCCTCCTGCATCCAACGGTCAGATATCCGCATTACACTTGTTTGGTTTCATACAACACGACTACCGATTTCCCTGAAAGGTAATTCACACTCTCGGTAGGCTACTATCCTTCCTCTGTCGAACTCGGATACTTGATCAAACGATGATCGCTGTTTACTACGAGGCGTAATTGATCTTTTTTTTATAAAAGAAACACAAGAAAAACACAATTGCCGAACTTGAAATCGTCGAAAACTCCAAGCCTTAAATAACGCTTTGAAGTGGCGCTACAGGCGCGCGTGACGTGTGTCTGCGCTGAAATTCTAATCATTTGCATATCTCACCTCCGCTAATGCATGTTGTAAATTTCATGATATTTGCATGCTTCCTTTAGGGTGTTGCATTTACGGTGGCCAGCAGTGTATTATGAAGAAAGATAATTAATGAATATCTGCCTTACTGCCGGAATGGATTCTAGGTTGATAGCAGCTGAAGAGAGGTGGGAGACCTCAGACCCGTACCCCGGAATGTTTTCCCTTGGAATTCTATCCGGATCGGAAGCTTAGCTGTTAGCGATAGCTAATATGTTTGCTTGGGTGCACAGGTGCCAGCCTTGCTTCACTCTGTACCTGTTAAGCAAGAACTTTGCAACTGGATGATGAAATTACATTTTAGTTTTTTGAGTATATTTGGGCAGCTTTGACTCAAGTAGTCTGATCTGTCCTCTGGTATAAGATTAGTATCAGAAATTTGCAATAATGGTGAATATTTTGCGCTTTTCCTTATTTTAATGTTCGCCTACATCCGGAAGCCGTTCCTTTAAACTTCAGTCTCTAAGCAATTCGTCAAGATGTAGAAGTTACATTCCTCCCACATGTAATATATAGACCTTAAACTTTGGTACTTAAAAGTATCTAACATACGTCATGAGTAACACATAGTAAATACAAATTCGGTTCGTATTGGAAAGGCTGCTTTCATTTTCAGAAATCAAGAAAAGGTTAAAGCGCTCATATTTACAGATCTGTTGTTTCGCTGATATAATGCCAAAAAGCAAAGAAAAATTGAATTATAATTGATATGACAAGATGTAAGAAGACAAAGTGAATCACATGAAAAGATAAAGGGTGAGCTACATTTGGCCATGCTCAAAAAAAAAGTCAAGAGATGACGAATTTTAGATATGAATGGATATATTAAAGAAATTTTGGATAAGGATTGTTTCTGAAGAAGATTTGGAAATAAGCAACGACAAAATCAGCTTACTACACAGCACCGAACACGAGTTTGAAGGAAAACGAATATTACTTCCATCCGTCGAAGCAAGTGAATTACCGAAGGAGGTATCCTATAACGTAAATCCTACTGGAGTGTTTCTTCAGGCACCGACAAAGAAATGATACGTATTTTAGTGACAGAGACAGCAAATAAAATAAGCAAATTCAGCAAAATACAAAGTATGTGAAACTGAAAAATAATAAGAAAAAATCGACAATCATGAAGAATAAAAGCAATCCTTTTATTTGCTTATTTGGATAGTAGAGACGTACCTTATCTGGCTATGATCAGAATATCACTGTTGGTAATACAACTCACTCATGAAATACATGATAATCAGATGTCGCAATGTACCAAAATAGTTGCATGTAGCAGAATTCTTGTAAAAAGGGTCAAAATACTTCTAGGCATCTACTTTCTCAGACGTAATACAAACTATTAACGTCTTTAGGTCATCTAACAAATATTCAGCTTTGTGTTGGACATTATTTTAGGGGAAAAATGAAATTAAACTTCAAAATTTCAATTCTTTTATTTTCATTAAAACAATAATGTGAGTATTTGTGATTCTAAAAATATGCGACATGCTCAGATTTGAAATACCAAACGCTAGTAAATGAAAGTAAAAGATGTAAATTAGCAAATCCACACCCCTGTTTAAAGAGACAATATTTTAAAGATTTCTTTAAATAACTTTCAACTGATTTTTTTCAATTATTACTCTCGATTTGTGTCAACAGTAATAAGCATAAGCATTTTCTTTCAAAATTACCTCTGTTAGCAAGAAAAAGAAAATTTTTCAGAGATCTGACTTTGAGAAAAACGTTTACTTGAGTATAACCATGGACGGACCAAAGCACATAAAAGAACATTCTTTGGAGTAAATACTTTAAAATCTGAAGAGGTAGATTGTAATTAAAAGTTTTAGTGAAAACGTTTCTTAAACCTAAGTCTTGACCGCTTCAGTGATTATAATTATAAATTCTTTTGATTATTGTTGAACCGAAGTACTGAAATGTTCAGTGATTAATCCAGATGATAATATGTGTAAGGGGCTTCGAAAAACTGATAAAATCCTTTTCTAGAAGATGAAAGAATGATTAGAAAAAAAATCACCCAGGAAATAAAAGTACTTAAGCTTTACGCTTAAGTCAGCAAACGTAAAGTCAGCAACAACACAAAGTAAATTCATCATGTCAACAGTATGAGCATTGATTTTAGTGCAAGGACGTTAAAAAATGTAAATATGTAAGTGTAGCGCAGTTGATTTCCATGTGTCTTCTGTTTCCAGAATCCTTTAATAGTCTTGGCAATCTATCAACACTTACTTATCACGACGTTAACTAACTTATTATAACTAACTTACTATCACTATCCTAACTAACTTATTATCATGTTATATCTGTATTAAGCTACTATTAAATTACTATGTTATTTTCACAACTATGTTAAACTCCCGCATTATTTACTATGTAAACTTTAAATTCATTTTGCACAAGAGACTACAAATTTGAGAAAAAGTCTAATAGTATTACGGTTATTTTCATTTTTATGTCACCAATAAGATTTTTTTTCAAATGTCAGAGAATTCCGATTACTTAAAAAATTTTAAAAAATGTTTTTAAGGGTTTTAGTTTTAAATCCTTAATTGCACTTATCACTCTAGCACACTGATTTGAATCTACCATGTTTGACAAAATTCCGTTGATCTTTGGCATTCCGTCTGATGCTAGTGACTGGCTTCGACGAATATTTGTTCTAAGATTTGTCACATTCACAAACATGTTCTCCAATTAATTCTAGAAGAGCGATGACTGATCTGACCAGCATCAATTACCCTCTGCTCTTATATCACTGCAAGCTCTACCTTTCTAGCTAGCAACCGAAGATAAACTGAGGGGAATTGAATTCCACTGTCTGCTTCTAGGGAGCAGCCAAAAGCGGATGACTTGCGACCAAATGACGTAATCATTTTGAACAAATAAAGTGCCTCGTGTAGCAGGTGTTCGTGACACTCCCCGATATCATACTGAAATATCTACTACTAGCATCATCTTGAAACCGATCAGGTAGACCCATTTAATTTAGGGAAACGGCCGATTGTTGATTTTCCTGCTTTACAGTGTTGATTAAACTAAATCGTCCCTGCAGTAAACGAACTGAACGGTTACTCGCGCAAATCTAGTTTAAAGAGAAAAGAGGCGTAATGGGAAAAGTTAGGGATCCTAAAAATAAACATGTTAGGTACTTAAGGAAACTTCATTTCCAGCAGAAGTGAAATTAATGGCATATAACTAAATCATGAAGTCGAAAGTGTGTGCAATGGAAATATTCGAATATTAAGCTGCATATTTAATGTTAATTCAATATTCTTTGAAGATAAAAACAACAGAAATTAAGGTCCAAGTATATTCAAATAAATATTTTGGGCATGTTTTTAGATAATTAAGATTTAGTCCAAAATATTTCTTAAAAAAGTACACTCTCACATTTTTAAAAATCTAGGAGTCTGCATTTAATAAACTTCATTTAACTACTGTTATCATAACTATCATAACTACCTTGTTTTTTGGATTTCCCCCCCCCAATTCCCTGTTACACATTCAAATATTTTTTTACTAGATTCTTTTTCTTGAAACAATAAAAAATTTTCCCTTATTATTATGGTATCGTAAAATCGAAACTACCGCATTTTACAAGTTACAGACAACTTGATCTTAAGATATTTGCTTTGTGTGATATTAGTACAACAAATATTGTGCTCATGATTTTGCACATGTATAAAGAAAATGTGACTGTGTTGTATCGTACGTAACACGTTCCTTCCACTAGTATATTATTTTTCTTCGTCTCTCTTGCATTTATATTGTTACGGATTTCGTATTTATTTGACTAATTATTTAGAATTGTAATTAAAATTGCTTTATTTTCCCGTGCAACGCATGCGATTTTTGAAGAGAAAGCTACGTCAGAAAAGTAAAAATAAAAGATCGCGTGCATTTTATATTTAATAAATATTAAATATCTCGTAATTGCTGTTCCCATCGACAAAAATCGAAGTTTTACCAGAATGTTCTAGGAACTGCAGAACACCCCCAGAGCACGGAAAATAAGTTCATCTCCCAGCAACGACGCAGGAAGCAGATTAATGACCTTAATGCGGAGCAGAGTTTGAGCGGTAGTGAAAAACTCTGTTTTAAAGCGCTCACGATTTCTGCAATGAGTAGCAAGAATAATGGACTATCCATCAATGGGCATATCGATGGAGATACTTGCAATATGATCATTGACACAGCAGCTAATTTTATTATCATTTGGAAAGATTTATCTCAACTTTTCAAAGATAAACCGCTTTGGACGCCATCCTGTGTTACCCTCCTAACTGCGTCCGGCGAGAAAATGCACATAGAAGGGAAGTTAAACGTGAACATCACGCTTGGAAGTGCCGCTTACCATCAAACGGCATATTGGCAAATACACTCATGTCCATAAATTAAGGATAATTCGGAGTCACGCGGAGATCGAACTCTAAAATAAATATATCACCTGTAAAATCACTACACACATCTTCAAGAATCATATGCAAATTTCAGGAAGTAACCAGATGACACTGATGGTACGTCACAATAACAAGAGTGTAAGAAAGTGATATATAAGGAATACAGGGAAAGAAGTAAAATTGTTCGCCGGGGCTTTATAAGCATTTCAGTGCAATAACCGAATAGTTATGACACAAAGGAAGCATTTGGATGATTTTTTACGTGGTAGAATTATCGACCGTCTGGAATGTGGGCGTACCCAACTGGAAGTATCAGACGAACTTGGAATTGCCCAGAGTGTCATCTCCAGGCTTTGGCAACAATTCCAAGATGATGGTAAATGTGAGTAGACGTTACAGCGCAGGTAGCCCCAGAGTTACAACGCCGAATGAGGACCGGTATTTGGCAGTTACTGCCAAAAGAAACAAGCGGAGCACAGCCTCAGACCTGTCTCGTCAGCTCTCTTCAGTCACTGATACGACAATTTCAAGGCAGACCGTGTACAGACGCTTAGGGCAGATTGGTTTATACGCTCATAGACCTGTCAGATGCGTTCCACTTACTGCAACTCACTGTCGCCTGCGGTTAGCCTGGAGTAGAGAGCATGCATTGTGGACACCGCAACAGTGGGCTTGTGTGATGTTTTCCGACGAGTCCAGGTTTAGCTTGCAGTCTGATTCTCGCCGGACTTTCATATGGAGAGCTCCGGGTACCCGTTACCACCAAGAAAACATCATTGAACGACACTGTTAAGGTGGTGCAGGAGTGCTCGTTTGGGGTGGAATTATTCTGGGTTCCAGAACTGACCTGTATGTTCAAATTGGAACCATGACAAGCCAAATTTATCGGGACGTGATTCTGGAACAACATGTACGTTTGCTTCGGGGCGCCATGGGCGCACAATTTGTGTTTATGGATGACAACGCCCGTCCTCACCGTGCAAACATCGTAAGCGAATGCCTTCAATCGGAGGATATCACCCGTATGGACTGGCCAGCATTCTCACCGGACTTGAATCCAGTAGAGCACGTGTGGGACATGCTTGCCGACGAGTTGCAGCCCGTCAACCTCCTCCTACATATCTACCGGAACTTCGGAGAGCATTGCATTTTGAGTGGTGTAATATCCCCCAAGATCAGATCGATAATTTAATACTCAGCATGCCTAGGCGTTGTACGGACTGTATTGCATCGTCTGGGAGACATATAATGTATTAACAACTATACCAACCATGTAATATTGTTTTTTTTTTGTAAATAGGTTTTTTTTGTAATTTGCTCCGGGGAGAAAAAATCGCTTTTTTTTTAATAATATCAAACATATAGCATCTTTTTTTGCTCTTTACCTTTTGTTTAATAAATAAGCTTTACAAATTAGTCAAATTTGTTTTGCTTCTAACTCTTCCTTTGCCTGATTTGCATTATCTTTAATTTATGGACATGAGTGTGTTAGAGAATCCTTGCATACTTCGATTGGACTCTTTAAGGAAATATAATTTTTCCTTAGACTTCAAAAACAACAAACTGCTTTCAACATCTGAAGACATGACTATCGATCGTCAGAAGGAATCCTCAGCTGGAAACGCCGACGTCCCGCTTGAAAGACCCTGCTCAGAAAGCTGCCGAAATCATACTAGGGTTGAAGAAGAAACTCGAGACTAACAGCAATTCTCCATCCCAGATGCTCATCGGTCGTGATCTTCGTCTGCCTTGTGATCTCTTGTTTGGCCGCCTTGCAGATGCGTCTTCATCGCCTGAGGAGTACATCCAAGATGTCCAGGCCGGGTTTGAAGTAATGCACAGCTTGGCGACGGAGAAGATGAAGACCCGCTACGACACGAGAGCTACTGGACATCGTTTCAAAGAAGGAAACGAGGTGTGGTTATGGAATCCGATTCGTTGAAAAGGGCTTTCTCGAAATCTACAGTCACCTTGGGATGGTCCTTACACAGTCCTAAACAGGCTGAACGACGTCGTGGTTCAAATCCGTAAGTCATCGAAATCTAAGCCTAAAGTCATCCATTACGACAGGTTAGCTCCTTACTATGGAAATAATAAGTAACGTATATAATTGTAAATAGTGTAAAATCGTGGTCCTTTTTGTATTTAGTATTTGATTTGTGTAGAGTATTTTATTTGTGTTTAGTATTTGATTTGATAGTATTTAGTATTTGATAATTTTCGATTTGTATTTGGTATTTGATAGTATTTTATTTGCTGAAAGTTACTTATTATTGTTTATTTTTATTGTAATGTAATGTTTAGTATTGCATTGATGCCTTAATTGTTTGGCTTCCTGTCTAGAGATTGTAGTGCCCGGGACGTGCAGTCCTTGGGAAGGAGGCAGCGTTACGGATTTCTTATTTATTTGGCTATTTATTATGTGCCTCGTGTAGCAGTTGTAATTAAAATTGCTTTATTTTCCCATGCAACGCATACGATTTTTGAAGAGAAAGATACGTCGGAAAAGTAAAAATAAAAGAGCGCGTGTATAAAATAAAAGAGCGCGTGTAATAAATATTTAATAAATATTAATATTTAATAAATATTAAATATCTCGTAATTGCTGTTGCCATCCACAAAAATTGAGGCTTTACCAGAATGTTCTGGTAACTAATTAAAAAAGCTTATAAAAGCTGACTTGAAACACCTCAGTTCAGTTGTACTTGTAGCTGTTTTAAGCGAACTGCTGTTTTGTGTACTTAATACTGTTATTGATTGTAGCGATTTCGCTGTGAGATAGAATTAGTTTATCTGTTTTGAATTGAGATTTTCTAAACGTTTGAGATATTGTGATATTTTGCGAATATCTCTTAAGAAATATTTCAGCATTTTGATTTATTTCTTGTGGAAAGAATAAATTTGTTAATTTTTTAACGACTTGTGCATTCAATCCGTAACGAACCCGTACGCACGCAACAATATTTACTTTATTTCTCATTTACTGAGCAGATTAATTGCTTTCTATTTTCAGAGTTTTTAATTTGGTGCAGCTTTCTGCACTGACTCTGTGAACTTGGAATTCAAATATATTGTTTTGATCTGGCTGAATTTATCACTCATTCGACTTAAATTGCATTCTCTCGGAAGCATCTCTATTCGATGTGGCAGAATATATTTGATTCAACTTTATACTGTTTAATTAACTGAGCCATTTGAAATTAATGTATGTAAATAATTTACATACTTATTTCATTTATAATATCTCTAATTCATTAAATACAACTAATTTCTGTCCTTGTCATTAACTTTTTTTAACCTGTGATTTATAATACACTTAACTAAAACATTTCATTAATATTTGGACGATTATCATAATAATTAATAAAAGATATTTTGAACGCGTTGCATACATGTCTTGGCAAAGAATGATAGTTTGTGAACCATCAAACAATATAACAATATAAAATTTTCTGTTTTAGTTTGCTTTGTTTCATATTTATTTGTTTTTAAGTAAAATATTCTACAGCAGATATGGCTTAAATTAAATACACTGCTGGCCACCCAAATTGCAACACCAAGAAAGACAAGAGATATTACAATAAAATTTATTTAGTAGACAACATGTTCACGAAGTATAAAATCATTATATTTATAGACTTCTGTGAAGTGTGGTTCCTTCCAGAATCAGTAGCCAGAGCAGCCGCCATAGTTGGAGATCCCCGCTGCCACACGCCTCGGCATTGATTCAAAGAGACTTTGGATGTGTTGTTGGGGTACAGCAGACCAAGCAGCTTCCACACGTTGCCAAGTTGATCTGGTGCCAAGTTGATTTGGTTGCCAAGTTGATCTTAAATTGATCTAGTGTGGCAGCTTGATATGTAATCTGGGTAAATCGTTCAGACACCATGGACCACATGTTTTCCATCGGCGAAATATCCGGAGAGCACGGCGGCCAGGAACGCAATTCAATCTGGCGATTGACGAAGAATACTTGGACAATGTGAGCCACGTGTGGTCGCGCATTATCCTGTTGAAATATGGTTGGGGAAAGCTCTGAAGGTGAGGAAGGACAACTGGCTCCAACACCTCGGAGATGTAGCGCTGGCTGTTTAAAGTACCGGCAATGCGCACTAGAGGAGTGCGAGAGGGATATCCAATACCGCCCCATACCATAATACCTGGTGCAGGACCAGTGTGGCGATGCATAACACAGCTGTTCAGCATCTTCTCTCCACGGTGTCTCCAGACTCGATTCCGACCATCGTGGTGTTGCAGACAGAAGCGTGACTCGTCAGTAAAGACAATTTCATTCCATTCTGCCGCCCACATCCTTCGTTTATCTCACCACTGGCGGCGGAGACGTCTGTGTTTCTGCGTCAAGAGTAGACGGAGCAATGGACGTCTTGCGGACAGACCACTCTGCTGCAAACGGCGTCGAATGGTACGCGCGGACACGGATGCGTTACAGACTGAATGTGCTGTGCTATGGTTCGTGATGTGACTGAGAGATCCGTCACTGCCATGCGCACAATGTTCCTGTCATCACGTGAAGTGATGCACTGAGGTGGATGCGATCGAACACGTCGGTCCGTCGTACGCTCCTGCATCCAACGGTCACATATCCGCATTGCAGTTGTTTGGTTTCGTCCAACACGACTACCGATTTTCCTGAAAGATAATGCACACACTCGGTAGACCACTATCCTTCCTCTGTCGAACTCAGATACTTACTTGATCAACCGATGATCGCTGTTTACTGCGAGACATAATTGATCGTTTTTTTTTTTGAAGAAACCACAAGGAAAACAGAATTGCCGAACTTGAAATCGTCGAAAACTCCAAGCCTTAAATAACGCTTTGAAGTGGCGCTACAGGCGCGCGTGACGTGTGTCTGCGCTGAAATTCTAATCATTTGCATATCTCACCTCCGCTAATGCATGTTGTAAATTTCATGATATTTGCATGCTTCCTTCAGGGTTTTTCATTTACGGTGAACAGCAGTGTACGTTGAATGCAAAACTCCAAAACTGTAGAGAAAAAGTTTCATTGTACATTCAAAATAAATTCTTTTTTCATTCAAAATAAATTTATACGAAGAGAAAGAAAAAAAAATAATTCGTATGCAGAATGAAAGCCTCTTTATCGCAAGAGCTTAAATTATCTGTTTCAGTTACAATGAAAATAGCAAAATTATGTCCAAATGTTAATGATGATGAATTTAAAAGTACTGATTAACTCAAAGAAAGAATATTCTTTAAAAAGTAAAGCTTAATGCAACATTGTCAGCAAGAAAAAATTTGTTTCATTGTGCAGTTCATTATAAATGCAAATACATGATTTAGGATTAACAGCTACATGGTTTAGTAATCTAAATGTGAGTGAGAAATACAAGCCTAAAGAATAAGTTCTGGAAGTTGGTTTTTATGAAACTGGATATGAAATAAAATCCTATAAAAATTCCCGCATACTTACGCAATTCTGATTGAATATATTATTCTGGTAGCAAGAATCACATCTATTAATACACTGCTTTGCCGCTGAGATAGTTTGGTTTAGTTGATTATGACAACTCTGACTATGGCCATCTGTTTAAGGGAAGGAATGTCTTTATGGAGGATTTTCTAAGGAAAACTGGCTCGCATACACGTTACACACTGGAAAACCACGAAAACTCTTAATGAAACCACGAAATGCAGTCGGCCCGTTTGTCTGGAATCGAACCCAGATTGGAACTACCAATGTTTAGCGATTTTACTGCTCGGTCGTTGGTGGGCATCATTAGCACAAAAAATTAATACTTAAGCTTAGACGCTCGTTTTCAATTGTCTCTTAGTTCTTGTAAACGAAAGCGAATGCTTGGTTCATGGTAGTTCAGTTGCAAAATAAAAAAATTTAATCATCATACTCTGTTTCTTCAGCATTCGTTTCCTAACGTTATCCTGGTTACATCTGAACTGGAAATACCTCGGATTTTTATTATTTTATTTTTATCGTGGATTTTGCAATATCAGTTTGGCCAAAGGAAGAACAAAAGTCTTTGACAACTAATACTGTAAGGAGCCTGAAAAGGAAGAAGTCATCTCTTCTGGATACTAGCTAATTGGCTGACTTTAGCAATTAAGTAAATGCCTTATTATGTTATGTTACAATGCCTTATTAATTATGTGGCATTTTAATTTGCCACTTTTAACATCGGATAAAGCAGTAGTTTGCAAAAGTACTTCAAAATTTACGTTCGTTAATTATTCGGTAGCAAACACGTTGAAATTTAAAAGGAAATTTAATCTTAAAATGATTAAATAAATTTATAAAGCTAAAAATTTAAAGCAGAGTTATATCTACGTTTTATTAAATTGTAACTTTAGAAGCATAAATAATGCTGAAAATATCATACAGTTATTCTGATGAATACAAGCATATGTAATAGGATGCTATAAGTAGTAGGATGTTTATAATGGCTTTCAAGATGCTGCTAACGTTTCAGAAACGAATTTATAAAGAGCATTAAGTCAAAATTTGTGAAGATGAATTTGATATTTATTGAAAAGGACTAAGAGTCAAAAAAAAGGGTAATATATTTCGTGTGATTGCCCTTAGGATCTAAGTCTCTTTCGAATGAAAAGAAATAAAAATGTATTTTATCATATGAAATCAATGAAGCATTCAAAAAATGAGTCAATACAAAATACATCTTTCAAATTTGATGCCAAATACATTGCGTAAACTGTATGCATAAATATAACCAATTTTATGTTGATAATAGTTTTAGATCAAAACAGAATTTAGAAACAATTTCGGTTTTTTCCTTCTGTGACATATATAATCATAAAAAATAGTACATCTCAAAATTTTATTTAATGGTAAGGTATTTTATTAATAAACTAACAAAGTAATATGCTTTGAAACAAGGCAGTAACATATAGCTCGTGGTGTAAAACATCCTAATTTGAAAAGAGAATACAAATTAGAAAGTGCTAATCATTGGAAAGGCTTCAAGCGAATGATTCTCAAGGCTTAATAGAATCATTCTCAATGTATAAAGAAACCTCTTTAAAAAGGTCCATAAATTCAGTAATAACTTTGAATTTTACTCCTTTATTAGCTTTTGATTTACGTAAGTAAATAATTTCCACAGGTAAAACATATTAAGGGTTAAACTCAAAGTATTGAAGCAATACTTGAATAATAATTATGTCATGCATAATAAGCAGTTAAGTATAAATACTTTAAATGATTATTTTAATTAAGTACTATGAACTATTGTTTATGATTTAATGATCAAAGGAAACAATAATATGAACAGTTAATTTTGTTTAATTAGGAAATCGTTGAATGGCAACAGCTATGCAGTTTAAGTACATTTTAAACAATAAGCCCAGAATAAGAAATTACTTACTGTTTTCTTTATTTAAATCTGACGTATGTAATTCAGGTGGTAAGATAACTGAAGTATTTCTTTATCTGTATATACGGAATGTGCAACAAATAATATTTTTTTGCAATTTCTGAATGTCTATTCGCCAATACAACGCCAATGTGAAGAGAAATTCGATATAAGAATCAGAAAAAAATTTTGCGAATGAAGAAATTCCACTGACATCGCTTTCATTATTCAAAAAAGAAACCGTAAGGATTAATATCTTATAAGTGGTATAGCCTGCAATCGAAAATTCATACACATTGAGAAAACTCTATAGTAAAAGTGTTTACGTTGTTTTGTTCCACTCTTTTTTGAAACATCTTGGATGTATACGCTAAAGATTACAGTGAAAATGTGTATGTACTATTTTATAAAATGCCGGAGTATTAGAAACAACGGAGAACGTAAAAGCAGGCTATCGAAATTTTATGCAGAAGGAACAGACAATAAGGCAAAAGTCAAAACCTCACATTTTGACTTAACAGAGGATGTATGGAAACTGACTGAAAGACGACGAC
>KK117155.1:51102-95481 GCA_000611955.2 Stegodyphus mimosarum
ACTCTTTCATTTAAGAAAAACGATGAAAGAAGTACATTATATGCGTTAGGTACGTGTTGAAGCAAACATAAATTTAAATATGGATACGTTGTAGAGGCATTAGCTATTTTTTGAAAGCAGGAGAGATGAAAATTGAGCAATGCTCTCGCCGGGACTCGAACCACTGACCTTTCGAATACGTGCCGAGCGTACCTGCCACTACTCGACGAAGGCAAGTTAAGAAGGCGAGAGAAATACCTTATAAAGTGACAAAACATATGTTTCATGAATTGTGTTAAGAGTGACTGCTCTTCAGCTGGAGTAAGAATATTTGATTCAACGTCAAGTTTCGAAACCTAACGCTAAATATCTATCAGTTAAAGTAAAGACCAAATCTGTCTTTACAGTTTAATATTTTAAGTGTAATAAAAATTATTCGCACAACTTTTATGTCATATATATAATGTCAGTTTATAAATGAGTTGTATTAAATTATTTAATTTCTGAAAATTAAAATTAGGAGCTCTGCCTAAGTTCTATTCTAGTTTTGGTCAGGATCATTTCTGGAAGAGGGCACCTGAAGGCACTGCAAAACAAAGACATTTTCAGCCCCGAGCAGAACACCTGTCTGATTCCCTAAGTAAACGTAATATTAGCACCACCTACAATAGCTTATTTAAATTAATTTTTCATAGTTTTAGCGCTCTATTTAATCTAGCTTTAAAAGCGGCTGCACCAACCCTTATTCCGGAACTCTCCAAAGATCTCTTCTCGTTGTTTACCTAATATACACTCTTAGATAAATAAAAACGACGCACCAAGAAGGAGTTATCCGAATGGGACGAAAATCGGTAGAAGTTATGTACATGTACAAAAAAACAAATGATTATAATTTGGGAAAAATTGGATGATTTATTGAAGTGATAGAGCTTCACAAAGTGGAAACGTCAGTAACGAGTTTGACCCCTCTGGCCCTTATGTAAGCAGTTATTCGGCTTCGCATCTATTGATAGAGGTTGCGGATGTCTTCCTGAGGGATATGCCATAATGCTCCAAAAGTGCTCAATAGGAGAGAGCTCCGACGACCTTGCTGGCCAAGGTAATATTCAGCAAGCACTAAGGCAAACAGTAGAAACATGTGCAGTGTGGGGGCGGGCATTATCTTGCCGAAATGTAAGCCCAGGGTGACGTGACATGAAGGGCAACACAACGGGCCTTAGAACTTCGTCGACGTACCGCTGTGCTGTAAGGTTGCGACGGATGACTACCAAAGGGGTCCTACTATGAAATGAAATGACACTCCAGACCATCACTCCTGGTTGTCGGCCTGTCTGCCGAAAGATAGTCAGGTTGGTATCATATCGCTCTCCGGGGCGTCTCCAGACTCGCCTTCGCTGGTCATCGGTGCTCAGTTCTAAGCGGGACTCATCACTGAAGACTATTCTACTCCAGTCAGTGACATTCCAGTGCGAATGAGCCCGACACGTCTGCAAACGGGCTTGGTCTTGTACAGAGGTCAATGGTATTCTGCGTAAGGGGCGCCGTGACCTCAGCCCCCTTTCTGTGAGCCGTCTATGAATGGTCCTTGCGGTCACTGAAGCACTAGTTGCACGTACAATCGATGATAATGATGCATCTGGGGCTGTGAGTGCCGTTCTGAAGATTGCTCGGTCTTCACGTTCTGTCGTTTCTCTACGCCTACGGCTTTCTTTTTGACGCTGTATGCGGCCATGGTCCACCCACTCCTGCCAAAATTGTCTAAAAGTGGCATCGCTTCTGCTCAAATGTCGAGCTATTCGCCGATAAGACCAACCGGCTTCTTTGAGCCCAACTACACGACCTCTCTCAAATTCTGACATCTGCGCATATCGTTCGCGCACCTGTTTGCGAGGCATAGATACTGTCTGCCAGAGTACACGGAATGAAATTCGTGAAGAATTTATGACCTGGAATCGTAATTTCTCCTCTTAAATATCCTAGCTGCCAATTGCGCAGATCAGATGCGCCGTAGCTACAACCGTTCATTCATTGGCAGCCAAAATATAAAATTTTGCATTTTCCGTCGAAACCTGTATGCAAATCAATTTGTGTCCAATTTGCTTTACATCTTCTCGGTGCGTCTTTTTTTTTTGTCTAAGAGTGTATAATATGAACCTGTCAGGAAAACATTCTTATCGAGAGATTTTAAGAGCCTTTATTTTGTAAAGTTAAGGAAAGCACTAAAGACTTTGTATTTTTATTTATACAATATCAAACGTAAAAAGATTTAAGATTGATTCATATTTACAACTAGTGGAAGCGGAAGAAATTCACACAAAGTTCATTGAAACATTAAATACTTTGCTCTAATTCATTAACATGTACATAATGTTTGCTCAGTAAAATATTAGTTGCTGTCGTTTAAACTATGCAAGTAACATTGCCTACCTCAATCCTCCTTTGATTAGCTTGCCACTCACTGAAAGCACCCAGCTATGATATGACAAGGGTCGCAATAACTGACAAAATTATGCCATCGGTTGCCCACAAAATTTTATTTTTATAATATGAGCAAAATAATTTATTATGTTGCACAATTTTAATCTCTTATTAATCCAAAACATGTTTGTTAGACAAAGTACAAATAAAAGATTTTAAATATGAACTTTTGATCTCTTTCTTTATACTATTACATTTGCACACTACATGATAGAGTGCGAAATTTATTTTCAAGATTTCTTTTGAAACTTTTATTTTTATTTTACATTTTCTGTGCTTCATATGAGAAAAAATTGTTAGGTCGTCATACGCTATATGTCGTTGTATATAACGTTTGCGAAACATTGGAAAGCTTTCTTCAAGTAGAATTTATAATACTCATTTAAATAGATGCACTTACTTTATGCATTCCATTAACAGATTTGTACTTTAATTTACTTGTACTCGACTTTATGTATTCCATTTACATATTTGTGCATACGTTTGATGTCAGCTGAGAATTGACTGAAGAATATATTCAAATGTAACTGGTGTCTCCTGGGACCTTGAAAGCTGCTTATTAAGTCTTTTCATAAAATGACCATCATGTAGTTTGCAGCACAAGTAACACGTTCAGATACTTTATTTTATCTCAAGACTCTTCACGCACTCATGAGATCTCTTCTCTTTTAAGAATAACATCATACGTTATGGCAGGAAAGATACACCTAATCATCACCACGTGTTCTACACAATATACGGTTTTCAACCCGGGTGCCTGTCGAAAGTGTTTATAACACCTGAGTCTTCAATTCACCAAGATTTCCAATTCTAAAGCTGTTAAACTACTCAAAATCTGTGCCGACTCGTTGAAATTTATGGCAATTACTAATTTCTGGGTATGATTACTTTCAGAGATACAAATAAAATTTACACAGATCACATTTACATTCACAGTATGATTTGAAATGTTTAGTTTTATGGCCTGATACTGATGTATTTGCATTTATTGCAATTATTGTCTAAAATTAAGCTGTAATATAGTTTCAAAATTTATGATGTTTAGTTTTATATCATTTTCTAATAATGTTTAATTTTATATATTTTTCCTTCGTTAAACTATTTTTTTCAAAAAACACAGCAATATTTCGTCATTTATACGTAACACTTTCAAATAACGCATTCATGTTTTTAATTTTCGAAATATTAATATTTTGAACGGATTGAAATCTAGAGTGCCATTAATGATTAATATTAATATTTATGAAATACGACAGCAATTCTTAGCAAAAAAATATGTTATATAAATTAATTGATATAGCTCAGTTATATATTGAAAGATTAAACAACATCATAACAAAACCTAGAATTTGCATCTATTTGTTATTAAATGGCAATATCTTGAAATTTCTAAATACATTTTATAATTAGGTAGCATAAAATAAAGCTATTAACTAAGATTTCTTTTACCACTCTCTAATAAATTAAACTAGGAGAAATTTAACTGCCCTGTTTCTTTTTTAAAATATTATCTTACTACTTTTATATAATAAATATTAAAAGTGCCGAAATTCTTTCTTTTGTGGATGTAAATGCTACGCTCTTTTGCCTTGCTTCGAGGTAAATTGTCAATGCATCGCTCGGAATCCCTTCGTGTGTGGTTGGTTTGCTTGTTGGCTAGTTTGATTATGGAAAAGTATGCAAGGATTATCTACTCAAGGGAAGGGAGGCCTACGGTGAGAAGACTTTCTAAGGGAAACTTGTTGGTATCCGGGAGAAGGGATCCACAACAAGAAAACCACGAAAACACCCACGCAATCAATCGGTTCGCCTACCAACGTCGAGCGACTTTTCCGCTCGGCTACTACCTTGCATCACTATTAAAACAGTGCGGTTGTAACACCTAGATACACTTCATTGCAATGCAGATTGCACCAGTGTGCTTCTCAATAAGAAATTGTAAATGCGATCTCTGGATGGATCTCAGCCACGAATGCGTTCCTAAGGCATAAAGAGTCTGCCTCAAGGCAAAAAAAAGGTATTCCTCAATAAAGATGACACGTCATCATCTCGTCTCCGTCTGTAAACCATAGCAACATTTCGGATTCAGCGACAATGCTCGGAGTTCAAAGCCAGAGAGCATAACGGCAGGTGTGCTTACATTTTTCCTTTCCCTAACCATTTGCCAGCATTCGCTATGGCAAAAAGGTTGTACCTCATCTTCTTCATTGAGTAGTTTATGAATAAACTGCTGGGTCATTTGCAGCTTGGCTCCCTACTAGTGTATCCTAGCTTGTGCTCTTCGTTCTGTCAAAGCTTTCAGTAAGTGCATTTATACTTTCTCAGACTTTCTGCTCAAGGCCATTCCTTTCAGTGATACGATTTGCTTTTATGAGACCCATCCTGTGACTATTTGGTCGTATCATCTTTGGTCCTAACACATGAAAGAACTTGATTTAAAAATAAAGAAGCCTATTCCCAGCGAGCTATTGAGACATCCTAAATGCAAAACCTCCCACTACAATGCCAGGAACGCCTTTAATATTGACTTGAATCCCACATTTGAAACACTTTGATATCTGCTGTAGAGTAAATTCCGCATTAAGTTTCTCTTCCTTTCGGTGAGTGGCGGAGTCCTCCCAGTTTGTTTAGAACAAAAAAGCATATATGCCAAAATTCAAAGTGATAAGTTTTAAATGCTGTAAGTAATTAATGCCTAAATTTCTAAATTTTGCCTACTGTTGATTTATTGTCTTTTAGCCAAGAATGTGCTTTGCATTTTCCCCCATCTAGCAGAAAGGTAAGCAAAATGGAGGATCAGAGCTTACCGAAAACATATGCTGCAAGAGGAATTTTGCTTAGAATTTTGCAGTAGTCCTTAGGGAAACGATTATTGATGGGTAATAGTTAAAATAATTGAAATTTAGAAAACATGATATAAAAGCACGATATAATTTGCGGTGGCATTTAACGAAAGTGAACGGTAGATTTCATTGTATAGATTTCCATACATTCAAGCGACGAAGACGTTTTTTATATTTAAAAGTCCAGCAGCCATGAAATAATATGAGATGCTTTGAAGACCATATATAACGTCATACCGATCAAGTCAAAGGATAGGTTTGAGGTTCTTAATCTCTATATATTTCCATGGCTTCTCTCAAATCTCAAGTAACAACTAAGAAGGAGGGAGAAATACCTCATACAGCTGCCTATTTCTTCAACCTATTTTTGTAAATTCTTATAAAGCAAGCATATTTTTTTTTGTTTTAGTTAGTTAGTATGGGAAGGCATTACCAACTTATCCATGGTACCAGCTAACCCATCGCTTGTGTCCCCCATAATATTACCCATACCTGTCATGTATAAGGCCAGTAAAATTTCTTGGATTTTTTTCGTATTAGAGAATAATTTATTAAGCAAATAATTGATACATTTTGTAGGAAATATTTTATTAGCAAACAGCAAAAATTGAGAAATCGCGGAATCAAACTATAAGGTATTTCTCCCGCATTCTTTGCATGCCTTCGTGGTGTAGTGGTCAGCACACTGATCGTGTAACTGAGAGGTCCATGGTTCGATTCCAGACGAAGGCGTTGCTCATTTTTCTCTCTCCTGCTTTCAAAAAATACCTAATATCTCTAAAACTAGCGCTCGAACTTAAAAGGCGGTGGATGATGATTCTCCACCACCGGGATTTGGCGACTGGGTCCCCCAAACCCCGGTCGCCCTTTAAAAGGGGGAGGATATAAAATGTTTCTCCCGCCTTCTTCGCCTTCTTGCTGATGTAGTGGTCAGCACGCTCGACGCAAAACCGAGGTCCGTGGTTCGATTCCCGGCAAAGGCGTTGCTCATTTTTCTCCCTCCTGCTTTCAAAAAATACCTAATGTCTCTATAAAACCATCTTTGATTGCTGTAAGTTTATAAATTAACGTATGTTCAGATTTAAATAAACACAGAAACCACTTTCAAAATATTGCCCTCTTTAAATGATCCTTTTTTTCTTAATACAGAGGAGAATTCAGTTCGAAAAAGTAGCCCTTCTTTTTTATTTTAATACTTACGTTATTTGAATATTGAAATCCCCACAATAGCTATTTGCCTAAGACGAGGGTGTGACTCTGTGGAGGACTTTCTAATAGACACTGGCTTGTATTCACGTTACACATGGGAAAATTTCGAAAACCAGCCATTCAGCCAGCACGTTGTCTTGGGCTCAAACCCAGATCGAACTCTTGGAATTCAGCGCTGTACCACTCTTTACTGAAAACTGAATATGAGAGTTTCTTTTATGAGAGATTCTTTTTCTTCTTTCCTTCTTAATTTCATGTCTAAAATGGAGATAGGGAATGATTCTTCTACAAATAATTTCCCTTAGTTACTTCTTTTCAAAATCATTGGAGACTTTATTATGGTGTGTCGCGTCACCCTGTAGAGACATTAGGTTATTTCGAAGCAGGAGAGATGAAAAATGAGCAATGCCTTCGCCAGGACTCGAATACGCGTCGAGCGTGCTGATCACTACACCACGAAGGCATACTAATAAGGTGAGAGAAATATCTTATAACCCTATCCTTTCCAACTGTTTTCTTTTTATCCTTAAGATAGATATATTGTATTTAGGTTAATAATACTCTTTTTGCTGATAGAGGTAGTAGTTTACTGAAGGCAGAATATTTAAAAAATAGATTCCAATCCAAAACAGTTTTACTTTGCTTATTTAATACAACTCTCATTTATACTGAGGTTTTCCTTTGATCTGTAGAATGCAACTCGCTAGAGATTTTACATTCCCACTGCTGAGAAGAAATTATTGAATTTGAAGGAAAAAAGGCTAATATTAACCCATAATATATATGCCACTCTACTATCTACTTTTCTTCTCTAAATAAAGCTTTGCATTTTCCATGTTTTTCTATCTTAAATTATATATCTTTAAAATTTAGATATAAGAGACATATTTGTGAAGAAAACTATTGTAATGTCAAGACTTCGTTCTTTTCTTTCTACTATAGCTCGATAATCCGTATCACTGGAATATTCCCTTCTTAGGTCAAATCTATTTATATATGCCCACTAAACTTGATAACTTTTCATGCTTGAGGAAAAATTTTTAAGTTCTCCATATGAATCAAAATTGGCTGTTAAGCCGATACAAATGATGCTGCCTGTTAAACTTATTATGATTAATAGGCAACATTATTAAAAAATTAGAAAATATCATTTTAGCCTTACTTCTATACTTTAAATGACTGTACTATTAAAAAATGTCCCTTTCTAGCAGGTTCATTTTCATCATTTCTGCTTTAATAGCTGCTCTCGAGGTATTGCAAGATCTATCTCTGTTATTCCACATAAACTAACTTAGATCCTACAATGAACCTGACGAATTCTTGCACAGGCGTGTATAAATTACCAGCACAGAAGAAGGGGGAAAAATAACCCTTTAATAATTCAAATTATTAACAGAAAGGCACTATCTTCGTTCTTTACAAAAACACCGTCAACTAGCCGTGACACTTAAAAGTAGAATATTAATCAATTCAAATTTAAAATAGAATAGTGATGGATTAGCACGTTAAATTACGCCTAACAGGCTGACTCACAAAAACTTAACAGGTATTATGATAATTTGAAATGGCCAAGAGGCTTACTAGCGTAAAAGCGAGATAGCGATGAAATTTCCACTGGCTAGCGAAAAGGCTCTCTGAATAAACTCAGAGATTTGCAAGTTTAGATATTCAATTGACTTAACTTTAAATTTATAGCCTGGCGATAAATTACTAGCGGAAGTTGAGGAGTTCAGGAAAGGTATCAAATTTAAATTTGATACCTTTCCTGAACTCCTCAACTTCCAAAATAAAGGAAATCCGACATCATCCCTCGCCAGAATTTAGCTATCGCATAGCAAGGCTATAAAAGCCTGGATAAGATATTTAAATTCTAAATCTAAATCTAAATGTGAGTCCACCTTTAGAGTCTTAAATTACATTTTGACTAAATTACTAAATTTAAGGTTTTACAGATGCTAAATGTGGCACATAATTACAATATCTTCTTTAGAAATTCTTGTCTTGTCTCCTTCCAGATACCTGGAAGGAAAATAGTTTAGTACAGGGCTTTATCAAGATTACACTGCCACTACTTCCAACATTTCTAAAATAGTTCAAACTTTCCTACATGGGGGTGCATTTATTCATTTCAATCTTTCTACCCACACTACGATTCCCTCTTACTCTCCAGCATTGTGTACTGCAAATGCGAGCGTGTTTTATGTAAAATGAGTACAACTCTTATCAACTACCCCACATCTACTTGTTAGAATTAGACTAACTAGACCTAGAAATACACCCTACAATCAAATCTCAGCTTGAGGTGCTAACTCTAATGAAAATTAACTTAGTATTGGCTGGAGAGCCTAGCATTTTGCTTTGCATTCTTTCTAAATTAATTTTTATTTTCTTTTACTACACTTCACAAGTAACTTAGGCACCCTTTCACTTGAAGCATATATTTCAAGCATGCAAAATACTTTAAGTATTTAAGAATTCAAACATTTTTACATAAATATTTCTTTATTCAGCTGAAAATAACCTCAAATTAATTTAATTACATGCAATAAATTTCTAAAAGTAATTTTTGAGTAACGAAGTTCGTTTTTCTTGATGCCATACAAACAACAGTCTGTACGACCTACAACAGTCTACAACAGTCCTACAACAGTCTGTACCTACAACAATCCTACAACAGTCTGTACGACCAAAGTTAACATTTCTTTCTAAATCTGCCAAGATTGCTAAAGTTTCTTGCTTCATACAAAATTTAAAGCTACTAACTTAATACAAAAAAATTTTAAATTACTTGAATAATACAAAATTTTAAACTTCTTGCTAAATACAAAATTGTAAGCTTCTTGCTTTGAACAAAAGAATAGTAAAGCTTCTTACTTAATTAAAGAAACATTGTCCTCTTCCCGAGGCAAAACTGAAATTATTATTTTCGATCAACTTCGTATAATTTGTAAAACATAAAATGTAAGATATATGCTACTGTATCTTTGACTGCTACTGTATCTTTGGTTTCAGAAAAGTAATGGAATAAACTGGTCAGTCGTGCTACTTCAAGGTGCGATGACTTAGAAATAGGAAACAATTTACAGCTATCCGACATAAATGTAAACTGCTACAATGGTGAAGGAATTGCAACGATGAAGTCATTAAAAGCATTCTATCAAAATATGAGGACAAGAAACTAGAGGAAGGAAATCACAGTTAAACATCTGAACAAGTGACTTCAAAGAAGCGAGGAAATATACTGGCCCAGTTGGGGATCTGCAAGAGCTTCTTAACAGGGAAACATTGAAAGCAGTGCATTGTCAAAGTAAGATTCCTGTATTGATTTAACTCACTCATAATCAATCAAACCGCGCCAGAGAATTTAAGGTATAATTTTCTCCAATAACAGATCTTGCATACAAAATGTTAAAATGAATATATGTGGTTATGTTTGATACATAAATGTTTAAATATCAAATATTTCCTCAATACTTGTTTTATTCTGTTTAAAAAAAGGGGTTTAAAGTATATTATAGATAACAAACATATTTGAAAAGGATATTTCACATATTCCCACTTACCAGACAATAAAGCTGAAATACTTTCATTTAATACATACCTGTTTCGCATTTCTTTACTGCATACTTTATATGAATACATTAATTTGTAATTTTGCATAATGTTAGGTTTATTCTTTTCGTTTTTATATGGTTTTAAATCATACTTCAGAAAGTCGAAGATGTCAGAAAAGGCAAAATTATTAATAAGACAATTTTTACTAACTTTAAAAACTGTTGCTTGTGGATGAGTCCTTATAGGTTTTTTTCAAGAATCACACAGCATTGGGGAGGAGTTCAAAATTTTCGGAGGAACTGCTATAATCAAATAATGTATAGAATGGCCCATCAGCTAATTTTGAATAGCAGAAACGCAGTGGTTTTCATTGGAGGAGGATTCAATTGAGTCTGATGCACCTCTCTTGATAACGTTATATCATGTTTTATTACATTCCTCTTCCTATTTATTTATTTATTTATTTTTCATTTTACAGCTCTTTAATTCTTTTGACTTGGTTAATTTTACATATTTATTGAGCAGTTTGCAATTAAATGGTATGGAATACATTTCTTTTGGATTTTTTTAAATTTGTTCTAAATTTCTTACATATTGTCTTTACTGATTCACTTTCAGCAGAATATTGCGCAGAAATACTTGGAATAATTTGGTTTCAAAATAAAAACGTTTATACTGTAATATATAGTATATATCCTTAAATTACTTATAATAATTACTATTATGATTTATACTATTATGATAGATCTGTCTCCTTTTCAGTTTCATTAGGTTTAGTTTGATAGTTTAAATTTCTTGGTTTCTCATATATGTACATATATGTATATTTATATATATACGTATCTATAGAGAGACAGGGAGAGAGAGATTCATGTATTTGTGAAGAGATGTAAAATGTTTAATATTTAGGTCTTTAGTTTACCCAGGCCATAACTTTTCGTGGTTGCGCATATGAGTATAGATCGATAAAACTCAGTTAAGTTGAAAGATTTATTAAGCCTCTTATATTTTTAACCCCCATATATATATATATAAAGTGGGAAATCTGGTGCGCTTAATAACCCTTTCAACTAAGTAGAGTTCTTTCCGGAAGCCTTGTGTATTTTATCCGGGTCGTAACGACGTGGTATTTTCCAGTGAGTGTCGTTTTCGGACGTTCAAGATGAAGACAAAAGAGAGAATTGTTCAATCAAGCCAATGAAGGATTGGGAAAGCAGAGCGTGGGAGTAACAAATGAGGGCGAGCTTTCGCAAGTCACGCGCTCGAGGTGGGGATGAGCGTGACAACGTGTCGAGCATTGGGTACCATCGAGAAACAGATTAATGCTATCCCTCACGTTCCATCCTATTATCTCTTGTAGTAGAAGCTGGCTGGTTTGGATGCTAGCTAGGGATTCGTTCTGCATTTCTTTTGCGTTTAGTCGCAGGTCGTACTTTCCCTCGCAAACATGCACGCCCGAAAAGTTATGAACTGGGTAGCTTAAGAGCCTGAAATAAATTCTGTAATATAAAAAGGGGAGTTCTTTGAAAATAGTTCTAATGTTTTATAACAGCCAGACACATAAACTAGTAGATATTGTACATATAAATGTTAAAGTGTAATGTTTACTACATATTTGGTTATAAAATACTGTTCCACAAAAGAACGTAAGTGTATATATTTTCTGTGATTCTATAATTATTTTGAATTTATTGCTCATATTTTTAGATATTTTTATAAGCTCTGTCTTTTGAAACTCACTCATACAATTACATAATTAACCTCTTTAATTGTTTTTTGTGAGATTTGCCTTCAAAATTCATTCAGTTATTTTAATGTAAAGCCTGAAACTCTAAATAACCACAGAGAATTATAAACCAACGATCTAAAAATTTGCCAGAATGATTCCAAAACAATTCGGATAAGTTCAGAAACATTTTTAACATACGTGAACTAATATCTTCTTCATTCCCCTCAAAATAAGTCCCTTTTATGTTTATGTATTAGTTTCCCTATTTGCACTGTTAATGAAATGCTCATTATATCTTTTAATGAAAATATCGAACTCTTGTGTACAATGTGGTCACTTTGTCTGAGGCAAAATCGCATAGGATTTCATCCCACCGAGACCGTTCGCATGGGATTTTGGACTTGTAAATAAAAAGAAAAACAATTAATGGACCGAATCATACGATAAAGATATGAGAGACCACTGTGAGTTTCAGTTACACCTAAATTTTTTGCTCTTGGAGAGCACTGTTGTTTGGCATGGTGTCGTGATGAAAAATCTACTTCCCATTCTCACACAAGCAACGACTTTTGCAGCAAATGCCTCCTATCCATCGCCTCAAAGCATGATAGTAATACGCCTTATTGAGCACCTGATCTGGAAGACCCACGTCTTGGTGCTCATGTGGCTCACATAAAATATAAAATATCAGCATAGTCTTCATTATATTTATAGATTTCCTTTCCCTCTTTAATCTTGCAGAATTTGAGGCTCTTCAATTTGATGTTCATAGTATCTTCTTAGAATCGAAGGTACGACTTAAATATATTTCTGCAATTGGAGAAACTTTCTCTGGAGAGAGGACATTCAATAGGAAAGGCGAAGATTACGTATTTCTCAAGTAAATGTGTTCCAAGAAGCATTCCAATAAGGTTGCGGGCTCTGAAATTCGTGCATAAAATTAGATATTAATTTCTTTGAAGGAGCCAGAAGTTAGGAATTTTATGTACAATATGTTTCTAAAATTTATTCAGATTTGGCCAGTTCCTTTTTGATCAACATTCTTTCAACGCCTTCCCCATTCAAGAGTTACAGATGAAAGTGCACAAACCAAAACAATATCTTATTTTCGAATAGTAATACAATTCAGATATCCCACATATGATACTGTTTCGAAATTTCACGAACCATTGTTTCACAACTATCATTGTAACGACCTTAATTATAGTAAATCAAAGTTAATTAGGTTTCTAAACAAATGCATCTTTTTAATATAACTCAGACATAGACAATAATTCAATCTAAAAGGTACCAATGATCATAACTTAAAGCGTTAAACCAGTGTTAATTAGATGAACAAAAGCAATAAAGCGTAACGCGTCAGCGTCTTATTAGCTCTATTTTGTTAAGCTAATCATTTGAATAGCTCTAGAACAGACGAACGGAATAGAAAGAATAGAACGAAACTAGAAATACAAATATTTTAACACTTAGTACATAAAGCGAAATAATAATAACCTTAAAATTCAGAATTATCATTACAAACAAGAAGGATTAACAGGCTGTCAAAAACTAATTGTTAATATTCTAAATGTTTTCCTTAAATTTGTATTTAATTCTGACGCAGCCTACTTGTATATAACCATTTTTCAATGAATTGGGCTTTATTGAAATTTTAATACTTGAATGATAAAACTTCTGACAATTAAAAAACTGCAATACTGAGATGTAGCATTTCATCCGAATTATTTGCATTTAATTTGTATTGCTTAACTGGTGCAATATTTCTATTGGATTAAATAATATATGACTATTACAAATCGCTAATTTACTGCTATTTGGAGGTTTCATATTACCAGGAATACAGCAATTGATTAAATACTAAACTCCTTTCGTACTCATATCTTCCGTAACAACAAATTTAATCCACCGAGATAGAAAATTTGAATAAAAATGTGTGGAACATTTTTTAAAAATGACAATGTATTAAAATTGTGAGAATGTTCAATATTTTTATAATATGATTTATAAGGAAATGTTTCTGACTTTTTCAAGGAAAATATTACTATTAAAGACAAGAAGTGTTTCTATACATTGAAAGCATTTTCCCTCATCTGTTATTAACAGGTTAATTCCTTGATACCTAATGCGTCTTCATTTTTCTTTGCAAATTTGTCAGCTGCTAACTTCGGCAAATAATCAGACAGATTCTTTTCAATAATCTGAACTTCAAAATAATGTTATGACACATTTAGAATAGAATTTCTTTCAGTAGCAGAAATCATTTTGCAAGTTAGAGAATATGACAATCACAGGCATCTCTGACTCTCATACTTTCCCTCATTTGTTGTCAATTACAGGTTTAAATTTTCTAATTTACAAGAAATTTTAATGAATCTAATAATTATCTGATAATGAAGAAATAGAAATTCAAAGTAAAATAAATATAAAGAAAAGTTAATTTATATAAAATTCAATACATAATTTATTAAATTTTGTGAAATGTTTACTAAAAATTATGAATAAAATTTGAAAGGACAATCATCAGACAATAAAGCATATAAAAGTTTTGGATTAAGCTCCTGGCTACTGCCTTGCGAAATAAAAGAAACATTCTTTTCAGTTTTCAAACTGATTCTTAGACCCATCACTGGCAATTTTCTAGCATTAAAAAAGCTTTAAAAATAATGAAGTCGAAAGCCGTAAAATTCTTCTCTTCAGTCATTTCTCTAAAAATTTAAATAACTGAAAGTAGAATGAATTGAAAGGGTTTATTCACGTTTGAATCTTTAAAAAATTTTCATCATCTGAAATATATCTATATATATATATATATATGTAAAAAATATTAGGAAATTTAGAACCAAATCCACAAAGACTTGAAAGAAATATTTAAGTCTAGTAAAATCCCAAAATTTCGCAATAAAAATGTAATAACCTCATTAACTAAGTGTTTTTGAACCAGAAGAAATCCCGAAAGCAACAGAAATGTATAAATATAAAAAAGTGGTTTTGTAATATATACATGTCATGATATGAATGATTTGGAACTTGGCGGTGGCGTAATAGATGCGTAGCGAAGAAACATGGCAAGACAGACATGATCGGATTCAAGATAATTTATTATTGAGGAAAATAATTCTGGAATCGCAATATTTGGTTCACATAACGGACGGGCGTCTCACGCGGCCTACATTTTTGTTAGCGTAGCATATGTTCAGTGAACAAAGAAGGTAGCCGCAAAGCGTCTGGTCAGGAGGAAAGCTTAAGCCAAAGTGACGCAGCAATTCAGAGGAAGAATGGAGGGAGTCAAAAAGTTTCAGTTTGAGTTAAAAAAGTTTTGGTTTACAATTTGGTGATAGGGCAAGAGGTAATTAATATATATGCGTGTGTGTGTGTAATAGAAGAAAAGCAAAATTTAGAGAAATACTGATGTAGAAACACTGAGACGTAGAAACGTAACAATGTTGTTTGGCGTAGAACGTAGATGGCCTATTGAACAAGAAGAATTCAGATTGCGTAGGATGTTAATCCATAAATTCATAATGAGTAGGAAACTGACAGCCAAGACAGATTAAATCTCCATTTTATTTTCAGTAACATGTTGCGGCCACAAATTGGCACATTATTTGTGCCACTTTTGATACCGTGGCGATAGGAAGAGAGCATAGTAAAGTCTCTAAACAGTACAGATGTTGAAGCTAAAACTACGCAATTATCCAACAGTGAAGCTCGCCAAGAGGAAGGTTTTGGTGTATGCTAGAAAGGTTTTAGTTCTCAAAATTTTTAGTTCACATTCTGAATCGGCTACGTCATCAGCGTTACGCAAGCTCTGGCATAGATTTATCTAGACATGACGCAGTTCAGAAATGTTATTACTATTTTGAGAATAATGTGAGGAATTGGCCAAATTAAAAATGAGCAATTAAGAAGTTATTACTAAATTGGATTATAAGCTGATTTATTTAGTTTTATCTTACATATCCTTCCCCTTCAAAGAGAAAAAGACTTGGCGAGAGAAAAGCCTTTAAAGAAGAAAGCATTAGTGTGTTAGCGAAGCAAGAGAAAGTTTTTACAATATTTACATTGTATAAGTTATGAGTAGGCATCAAGGACATAGCCTATAAGGTTTCACTGTGCCCCATAATTATTTATGAATTCTTTCATATGAAAATTAGGAAATAATTAAAAATCTAATTTAGAGATATTATAACAAAATATAATTTCTAAACAAAAGAAAATGACAATAGATTGGCAAAAACATAATTTTGAAAGCTCTTAAGCTCTGTTTTAAAAATAGTAGACGAATGTCCAATGAAATGCTTTTCAAAATATTTGACGAAATAGTCCCCGGAGTTCGTGACTGTTATGAAAATTTGAAATTATAACACACAGAGTTTGTGTGTAATTGAATAAATTCTTATTGAAATTTCAATGCAATAACATAATAATATAATAGAATAACTTTGATGATTAGTTGGCATAACCTCTCCAAACAAAATCAGTGTACCAACTTGCTCATGGTTGGGGGATGCTTAAATACAATAAATCAAAAAACCTTTGTTTCTCAAAAAGATAACTCCGGACAGCATATAAAGTGCTTCATGACAACGCTTCAATTTTGTGTCAAAAGTGTATTTTACCGAGTGTCGTATATTAATGGATTTTGCAATATATATAAATGTAAAATTGATTTAGCGTTTTAAATATTTTTTTTCTGAAAATATCAAACAAATTCGATGTCACTTTTCTCATTCTTATTTCATTTTTATAAGTCATGAATTCAGAATTGTTTTTATAAGCCTTGTTTACATATGCTTCACCTAACTTTTATCTCAAATAATAACACATCAGGCCTTGACTCTTGGAAACAATATATAGGCAATTTGAACAGGCTTTCTTATTTCTAGATATGTTAATAAACTCAAATTTACTTAATTTTTTAAAACTATTAAAAACTTTGAAGCATACAATATATAACAGTATCTAGTGGCACATATTAGCTTTATATTTTGTTGTATATACAGAAACTACACTCTTTTGCAAAAAAATCGAAGCACCAAGAAGGGCTTTTGTGATCGTGACGAAATTTGATATGCAAAAGCATCGTGATCGAACATGCAAATGATCGAAGTTTCAAGACAAATGGACAGGAATTGCGATCATAGCTCGCATTTCTATTGCAAAATTTGCAAAGTATAAATCCAGTAACAAAGGCGGAAAATTTCTCTTTTTTTTGTTGCTGCCGTTGTAATTCCGTAAAGATGCCATTACGACGATATCGAAAACCTTACAGACAACTAAACGACTTCGAACGTGGTCGCATTGTAAGGTTGCGTGAAGCTGGATGGTTATACAGAGCGATAGGCCGCCACCTATAGACACGTATAGACACTGCTGTGCAAAGATGTTGGCAACAATGGTTGCTATAGGGAAACTGCCAACGAAATGAAGGCTCTAGAACGCCAAGGAGCACAAATACGAGACAAGCTAGGGTGATTGTTCGCCAGGCTCGAATAGCCTTAATGTTATCATTACCGACTATTCAACGCATTACAGCCACGTCTATACCTCCCGTGGTACTGTCCATCATCCCACAGCGCTTGTCTGAGGCGGGATTACGCTCACAGAGGCCTTTAAGACGTTTGCCTTTGACCCCACAACATCGGTGGAGTCGTCTGGAGTGGTGTAGCAGCCGATCATTATGGCTGCCATCAGATTGGCATCGTATAGTGTTCAGCGATGAGTCCCGCTTCACTCTTGAAGCAGATGACAACCATGTTCGTGTCTGGAGAGGACGGTCCCAACGTTCCCAATCAGCCTTTGTTTTACAAAGGCATACAGCCATAACCCGTGGTGTGATAGTCTGCGACGCTATTTCTTATGACAGCAGGTCATCTTTAGTCATCATCCGTACATTTTTAACAGCTCAACGATATGTTGATACCATCCTGCGGCCGGTTGCCCTGCCCCCTTCATGACACGTCATCCTAGGGACATTTTATAACAAGATAACGCCAGGCCACATACCCTTCGAATATCCCTGGAATATCCCCGTGAGGTTGATGCTCTTCCTTGGGCAGCAAGGTCACCAGACCTTTCACCAATCGAGCATGTCTGGGACATGGTAGGCTGCCAGATTCGGACACTAAAAATATCGCACATCTGGAGCGACAACTGATGAATGCCTGGCAGAATGTGTTGCAGGATGACATTAGAAATCTCTACCACTCCTTGCCTCGACGAATTCAAGCATGCTTTGCCACCAGGGGCGGTTCGACCAACTACTAATTTGAACACTCAATGGGTGATTGCGAGCCGTGAGCAGGTACTATGACCTTGATTTCTTAATCATTTTATTACCTGTGTATGAGCTACACACGTATTCAATTTCATCAAAAACAACCACTTCCTTCATGGCGCTTCGATTTTTTGCAAAAGAGTGTATATTTAGCTGCTTTAATACCTCTAAACAAAGTATCCTGGAAGTAAAAAAGAAATCTACATTACCAAAAGAGTACAAATGTGTGGTAAAGTATAATTACGCTTAATTTGTTAAACTTCTAGAACTTTTCTAGGGAAAATACTCATTTATGGAGTTGCTTAAAGGTCTACATAAAGAAATATGGAATAAATAAAATGAAGTATCACAGACAGGTTGTGGGGATTTATTTTGTTTACTTAACAGTTATTTTATGTTGAAGAGGAGTTCCTATCGCTCTTGCTTTCAACTCACACTTTCTTGCCAAAGTGCAATTTGACTAGCGCGCGTGCATTCAAATGAGGCAGAAAGATGTCAGTATTTAACGGAAGGTTTTGGAAGATGAAATCAGAGCGTTTTCTGCCTACCTAAAGGCCACGTTGCTATCTTTGATTTTCTAGCGATTATATTTGTATAGTGTTGAGCTATTTTTTCTACGAGGCTTGTTTACGCCAACTTTTTCTAATCAGAACGAACTTGATCGATAGCTAACCTGTGAAGCCGTTAGGCTAAACATAACTTCTTTTAAATTTTAAGTTATTCGTTACCTTTTGGGTTAAGCCAAAGGTCCTGGCTTTTATAAGCACCAGTATGTACCATCTGTGAACTTTATTTGATTTAATAAACGGTTCTTTACACCCTCCTCCTGATTTTGTAGTATTTAGTGATTATTCACTAAACAGTAATCTAATGTCGAGCTCAGTTTATGATAGCCAAGCACACAAGACGTTATACTGGCGCCCGAACAATAAAGAGAACCATGTCTTCACCATTTACTTTCATTCTCTCAAGATCGCAAGGTTCGTCGGCCACAGTTAATCACATGAAGGGATTTGCATTTATGGTAGACACTCTAAGGGCTGCTATGTAGCCTGCAATCTATTTTAATGATAAGACCAGAGTTCTGAATTTTATCGAACAGTTAAATTCCTATTTCCTACAGCATTCAGTACCAGAGGCACAAAACGTTACATTTACAACATCTGTACTTAGAAGCCAGGGTTCCACGTGGTATAAGTGCATTAAAAAATTCGTGTTGGGTGAGCGTAGGAGCGAGAGCTACACCTTCGAAAATTTTAAAAATGCCCTTATTAAAGTGTACCACTTTGTCAAGAAAGGGTCAAACTCAAGTCGGAGCTATTATGTAAATTCCAATTAAAAATTGAAGATTTAACAGACTTTATTCTAAGAAAAGTTTGAATTTTTAATTTGTTGCACAACGAGAGGGCGGGTGAAGCAATTAATTCGAGTGATATTGCCGCGATTACTACACTAAGTCTAGAATTATTTAAAGCTCCGAAATCCAGCAACGTTAGAAAACTTCTACGAATTAGCCGCTAAGTTCCAAAATCGAAGCAAAAAAATGCGAATGCTAGTCAACGGTGAGAGGCCAAATAAGCGAAGTTTTAGGCCAGCGCCTCAGGAAACCCAGCAGTTTCGGCCAAGAAAACAGTTTAGAAAAAGAGAAAAAACTCAACTGGGAGTAGTGGGAATAGGGGCCAAAAAATGCAAAAGAAAAAGCAGGGAGGATAGTTTAAACCAGAAAGTCGCGCTGGGGACATCAGGAGTTAATAGTAACAAAAATTAGCAAAGACTTTATTTAAAAAAAAAATGTTTAAAAAATATATGTAAACATATTGTCCACGTGAATAACCTTTCAACAGCGTAATTACTGGATCATTTACAATAATTAAAACGCTATTAAAATCATTCAAAGTAACTAAATGAAAATATTAGTAGCTATGATTTTTAAAAGATCTTTTATATCGCTCTTCTTTTAAATGAAATCAAAATCATTCTTATTTCTCTTTACAACACTTTTCGTGAAATTAGCAACATCATTAACTTAGATAAATAGGTAATTTATCTCAGTTGTACTCTTTTCAATAATTTATTGAACTAAAGGCAAAAATATGCTTTTCAATAATTTTATTGAACTAAAAGCCTTTAATGAAAAGACAAATGGTACAAATTATTTCGTTATAATATGTAATCTTTTTTCAAAGCCCAAGTGTTCAGTTCATGCAAAGCTATGAAAAATTAAAATTTATTTACATGTATATTGATGGTATTATAACATGTAACTGCCGACATGGCAAACGGCTATCCTTAATGCTTATTAAAACTAATGCAAATACCTTATCAAAAATACTCTAATTACTAATAAAATTCCATTAGACTTTTTTTTCAACTTGCAATTTAAAAGACTGTATAAAATCATTCCATTATTTTATTAATGATTGGTTACACTTAAAAAAGAAATATTTACTTGATGCTATATATTCTGTTAAATTAAATACGGCTTTTGCAATTTTACTGAAATACATTTATTTCAAATATATTTCGACGTTCATAGGTTTTTAAAGGATAGTTTTGTCTGCTATAGATATACTGCTATATACTCTTACAATCTTAACCGAAAAGCTGTGCAAAAATAAAAGTTAAGAGTTTAAAGACATCTCTTGCGTAATTTCCAAATCTCTTTTAAAATATTTCGCATATTGGATGGCAATGGGAGCATTGGCAATCATTATATTGACACTAACACACCAGAGAAGAAGGCAATCAAAATAAGAGTTCCTAAAATTAACAACGTAAGTATGCAATATTCACCACAAATATTATCATTTTTTAATTTATAAAGTTTATTTAATGACATATGATTACTTGGCCATATGTATTGCAATAGACTGGTTTTTTAAACAGAAATACGCCTATTAAAGGCTTATAAATCGCTGTGGTGTTTATTTGTATCAAGAAAAATTTAGTACCGTTTTATAAAGAAGCCTTCCAGTTTGACCTCCTCCTGTCGTTTACTTTCGCAATGTCAGCATGAAGTAAGAAAT
Organism: Stegodyphus mimosarum; assembly: GCA_000611955.2. Classification (NCBI taxonomy): domain Eukaryota; kingdom Metazoa; phylum Arthropoda; class Arachnida; order Araneae; family Eresidae; genus Stegodyphus; species Stegodyphus mimosarum. Next base: position 72,202 of record KK117155.1, read on the forward strand.
GTTGATGTTAGTTGTGCAATATACACTGGTGTGCAAAAATTAAGGACGAGACGGTTTTTTCAATATAACTTTGTACAAAAGCTTTCCAAATCAACACATTTAATACCGTAAGATTCCCAATACGTAAGGACATGAGTAATGTAAGCAACACTTACTAAAAGAGAAATCAGAAGGATAAAAAGAAGCTTTATTGAAAAAGTAGCATGGAGCGCAATGCGACTGAAGGCCGAAGCATCCCTGTGATGGGCGTCCAGCAAGAAACATCCACTCTTTATTAGGGGATATGATCTCCCCTGACTGCTAGGCAGGTTTTACATCATTTGTGCATGCTGGATATGAGGTTGTTAATGAGCTGTTGAGACACTGCTGCTCGTTCCTCTTGTAGCACCAATCGCAGTTTCGGAATCGTTACTGGCGATAAGTTACGTGCTGCCACGAGTCTCCCTAGTAAGTTCCGTACATACTTGACGGGATTTAGATCCAGAGACCTTGCCGACCAATCCATGTGTTCAATATCTTCACTCTCCAACAGCTCTTCGACAGTCACTGTGCGATGAGGTGGAGCGTTGTCGTCCATGAAGAGAAACTGGGGAACCATAGCCCTTGTGAAAAGACGCATTTAAGGAAGAAGAACCACGTTACAAAAGCAGTCCGAGGTGACGAACCTCCTTGGGAGATATGAAGGTCGGTCCGGCTACCAAGCATTATGTCTGCTCGAACGAGAACTCCGTGACCTCCAAAACAGTCCCTTTTGATGATGTTGAAGGGGTTATTGCGTGTTCCCCGCTCTGTCCAGATGTGTCTAGAATCGCAACTCAGACTAAATCTGCTCTCATCTGTAAAGAGTACTCGTCCCCATTCATTGTCTCTCCAATTCCGGTGTTCCCGGCACCACAGAGAACGCCTTCTCCGATGGGCAGTCGTTAGAGGTACACACCGTACAGGGCGTCGTGCAAACAGACCATCACCGTGCAGTCTTCTGGCCACGGTAGAACGCGATATCGGTCGTCCAAACGCCTGTGTCGTGTGTCTAGCGATCTCTCCCGCTCTCTGCCGCCTGTTTCTTCTGGCCTGTAAGGCAATATACCGGTCATCTGCGGGTGTGGTTCCTCGTGGACGACCACTACTAAACCCCTGGATAGCTGTTCCTGTAGTTTGAAATTGTCTTCAAAGTCGTGAAACGATGCTGTGAGCAATTCCGAACCTGCAGCCACACTTGTCACACTGGGCCTTCCTCCAACTTCCCAATGATTCGACCTCGGATAAAAGCATCCAGATGTCGTCTAACAGATTGATTATTCGCCATTTCTCGCTGAGGCAGCAACTCGGTGTGATTTTAACTGCTATACGGCGTGCAATCTCTTTGCCAGAAATACTGATCTTACACCGACAACATGCTTTATACTACTCAGACACTCCCCCATTACGTCTACCTGCATATCTGCGTATGTGCTACCGCACATCACCTTACTTAATCTCTTGATTGGTCTTTCTGTCCGCTCTGCCTCTTCGTTCAGCTGATATGCTAATTTTTCGACTTCGTCCTTAATTTTTGCACACCAGTGTAGTCTCTAATAAGACACAAAAAGCTTTTTTTGCTGAAATGTGAAAAACCAGTTTCTTCTATGGTTATACAGAGTTGGTTTAGAGCGCGGTGTGTTAAATAGCCACCCAAAAAACAATCTGTCTGCGATTGGAGCAAGATCTTTGAGAAAACTAATTGCCTTTAGAAGCATAATAGCCCTGGAAGGCCACCATAACAGAAGATACAGAAAATCGTGTCGTGATATTATATTCGTAACCCGAAGAAGTGGACAATATGTAAAATTAAGGAACATGAACTTCACAAGACACTAAATTGAATACTCTGCCAAACTTTCACCTAAGTGCTCCTACCGATTGTGGTTAGTACAGAACTCTAGCTCTAGCCAAAATGACAAAATGGAGCACCTTCTTGCATGGATCAGTAGCAAGAGAGTGATGAAGAGGACAAAATCTTTGAACTGTTAATAAATCTTCCATGACAAATGAACTTTCTACATTAGTCAGAAAAAGCTCAACTTTCGTACATGGACAAGTAAAAGCCATATATGGACAACTGAGTGTAGCACAGAATATGAAAGATTTACTTAGAGTTAACATTTTTAATGCAAGACCTTCTAACGTGTATAAAACATATATTTTTTGTGAAATTTAATATGTGAGGTAGCTTAAATAATGTGAGGTAGCTTAAATAGACGCGTTGCATGAGAGGTTGACACGACTAAGATAATAAGAGTTTCATATCCTTCTAAGATGGATCACACTGCTGCCAGACATGACAGAAGTGTCACCAGTACCAGTTCTCGGATTGGTGGCAGATGGTTTGAAATTATCTGAGTGAAAATCTCTCTCGGCTATGAACTAGCATTTCAATAGACCAGAGCATATTAGCTCCGAAGAAGTTCGGAATTAACCGAGTGACTACTGCTTGTGAGGATACGCGAAGAACAGAGTTTACGTTCCTCCTTTTATTACAAGTTTGGACGATCATAAACGATACATGACAATAGTTTCTACGGCTTATGACATAGACCTGGAGAATGATCGGAAAGAACTTGGATATTACACTGATATCTGCTGTGTTACGAAAGGATTATACACGTATGTATAAAAAATCTGATATATACACCACATGACTTCCTTGTACGGAATATTAAATTATATGCATTTTTTGCTGCATTTCATTTAAACTTATTTCCTCGAATTTCATTAAAGATATACACTGCTGGCAACCGTAAATGCAACACCCTGAAATAAGCATGCAAATAACATAAAATTTAAATCATGCATTAGCGGAGGTGAAATATGCAAATGATTAGAATTTCAGCGCAGGCGCACATCACGCGCGCCTGTGGCGCCACTTCAAAGCGCTATTTAAAACTTGGAGTTTTCGACGATTTCCAGTTCGGCAATTGTGTTTTGTGTATTTTTCAAAAAAATCATTAATTATGCCTCGTAGTAAACAGCGATCATCGTTTGACCAAGTATCCGAGTTCAACAGAGGAAGGATAGTGGCCTACCGAGAGTGTGGATTATCTTTCAGGGAAATTGGTAGTCGTGTTGGACGAAACGAAGCAACTGTAATGCGGATATATGACCGTTGGATGCAGGAGGGTACGACGGACCAACGTGTTCGATCGCATCCACCTCAGTGCACCACTTCACGTGATGACAGGAATATTAAGCACATGGCAGTGACGGATCTCTCAGTTACATCACGAACCATAGCACAGCACATTCAGTCTGTAACGCATCATCCAGTGTCTGCGTGTATCATTCGACGCCGTTTACAACAGAGTGGTCTGTCCGCAAGACATCCATTGCTCTACCATTGACGCAGAACAACAGACGTCTCCGCCGCCAAGGGTGCGATGAAAGAAGGATATGGACGGCAGAATGGAATGCAATTGTCTTTACTGGCGAGTCCCGCTTCTGTCTGCACCACCACGATTTTCGGATTCGAGTCTGGAGACACCGTGAAGAGAGGATGCTGAACAGCTGTGTTATGCACCGCCACGCTGGTCCTGCACCGGGTATTATGGTATAAGGCGGTATTGGATATCAGTCTCGCACTCCTCTAGTACGCATTGCCGGTTCTTTAAACAGCGAGCTTTACATTTCCGAGGTGTTGGAGTCATTTGTCCTTCCTTACCTTCAGGGCTTGCCCACAGCCATATTTCAACAGAATAATGCACGACCACACGTGGCACGCATTGTCCGAGGGTTCTTCGTCAATCGTCAGATTGAGTTGCTCCCCTGGCCGGCTCGCTCTTCGGATCTTTCGCCGATAGAAAACATGGTTGCTGAACGATTGACCCAGATTACATCCCAAGTTGCCACACCAGACCAACTTTGGCAACGTGTGGAAGCTGCTTGGTCTGCTGTACCCCAAGAACACATCCAAAGTCTCTTTGAACCAATGCCAAGGCGTGTGGCAGCGGTGATCTCCAACAATGGCGGCTACTCTGGCTACTGATTCTTGAGGAAATCACACTTCACAAAAGTTTATAAATGTAATCGTTTGATACTTGGTCAACATGTTATCGACTAAATCAATTTTGTTGTGGTATCTCTGATCTTTCTTTGTTTTGCAATTTGAGTGGCCAGCAGTCTAGTTATTTTCTACTTCTATTCAACTATGTTTCTGATTTATGGAATGAAGGGTTTACCATTTAACTGGTAAGCGTTTTCGAAGTTTCAATTTTTACAAATTTACATATTTTTCTTAATTTCGAGCTTTTAAGCAATTTAATAACTTTTAAACTTTTTGGATTTTAGCATTAAGCTTTGGTCTTTACATCTGACTCATTGAGTCAGTGCTTAGCACCTTTTGAAATGACTTAAAATAAACCACAAAAGATTTCTGAATCGACATTTTCCCCTTGCATTGTTAATAATGTTTTAATACTCCTTATCATTTAGATTTTAGCATACATCTATAATTTTGCGCTGAATTTCTCCGTTGGTCTTAAGCACCATTTTGTACGAGGGTAAGTTGAAAAATAAGTTTCCCCTGTCGACTGTGGTCAGAGTTGTGTATGAAAGTCAAAAAATAGAATGAGACATTAAAGATATGACATACCTTTATTTTATTATTCTCGTACGAGTACGTTGAGACATTTGTCATATCGCTTGATAAGCTTCAAAAAGTCCTCCAAGAAAAATTCAGGGCTTTGCATATGGAAGAAGCGTTGAACGGCTATGGGCGAAAGGCGACACAGCAGGAAAACGCGTAAGTCACCGATACACCATTGGGTAGAGGTCGCTGCAAATCAAGCAGATGGCGCTGTTGCAGTGCCTGCGCAAAGCGGAGACCAGCCTCTCATTTGAGCCCCGGTAGGTATGGAGAGAAGGTGCGTTTTGAATTCGTGGTCAAAGGAGGAAGTGAGAGCGGTTATCCGCCATGAATGGGCACGTGGAGTATCAGGAACAGAAATTCATAAAAGCCTCGTGGAAGTCTATGGGCCAGGTGTGATGTCGAAGCAAATGGTGCGGAGATGGTGTCGCACATTCAGTGATGGACGTCAGCAAGTGGAGGACATACCGAGAGCTGGACGGACGCGCACGGCCACTACAGATGCAAATGTCAGGAAGGTGGATGACATGATTAGAGCGAACCGGCGTATCACCATCGATGAAGTAGCGGAAGAACTTGGAATCTCACATGAGCGAGCTCAAAACATCATCCACGACATTCTTCGATACAGAAAAGTGTCAGCACGATGGGTGCCCCGACAATTGACCTCGACACACAAGGAACAACGCATGGGAAAGGCGCTTTGGAAGCAATACTGAAGTGAAACAAGCCGTTCAACGCTTCTTCTATATGCAAAGCCCTGATTTTTTCCTGGAGGGCTTTTTGAAGCTTATCAAGCGATATGACAAATGTCTCAATGTACTTGGTACCTATGTGGAAAAATAAAGGTATGTCATATCTTTAATGTCTCATTCTATTTTTTGACTTTCATACACAACTCTGACCACAGTCGACAGGGGAAACTTATTTTTCAACTTACCCTCGTAATATTCACTCACAACTGTGCATGGAAAATTTAAAACTTAAATTTTATTTCTTTGCATTTTGTTTAGAAAGTACTATTTCATTGTAACAAGTAATTACTCTTATTATCTATATATTTCTTAATAGTAAATGTAGTCTGTAAAAGACATATTTTTATGAATAGTGTCGGGAAGGTTATATCTTGATGGATGCATTTACTTTAAAACATATTAATTTAGTGCTAATTATTAAAAATATTTACAGTAATACTAATTATTTAAAAAATTACATCGTAGTAAAAACGTATTTAAATATTTTATTTTTAAAGAAGCATAAAAAATTGTAATTATTCTCAAAATTCAAATTCAATTTTTGTTCCTAGTTTTAGCAATTCACCAAGATACAATTCAGAAAAGCGGCTCCTTTGTTGATTCTCTTAGCTGTTCCTCTATAAAGACTAAATGAATTATTGGTTTTGTTTTGTTTATTCGATTAAGCGCAATGTACTCGAGGGCTATTTGCCTAAGGGGACCAAAAGAGTTATAAAATTCATTAAAATGTTTTGTTTATGTTTAAATTAGAATTTGGTTTCAGGATAAATTTTCAAGTTTTCCTTAATGTTATTTACTTTCTTCATGTTAGACAGCTATCCATCATTGTATTCAAAAAACAATCAACTAATTTATTGTTTACTCACATTAATTTTGCAGCAGTTTGCGTGATTTTAACAGTTTTTATTAAATATTTTATCACTTCAGTTTTCTAAATGCATATATAGTGCGTATAAAACTGACAGATTCATTTTATATTTATAATTCATGCATCCTTTATTTTATTTGAGATGAGATAACGATTACAATCTCTACAGCGGCTAATACTTTTCTTTCTTTCTAAACAAATATTTAAATAAAACTTTGGTGCAATAATTTCAATATATTTAAATTTTACGATCACATGTAAGATAATTCAAGGTTATAATAATAGTCCTATAATATAGTATATCACTTTAGTCTTTTATTTACTTATGGTTTTTTTTCTTAGCTTTAGTTTAATTTTATTAAAAATTTTACTTGCTTAATTTTCTATTCCTATAGAACTCTCTTTTGTTATTTATATCCTTGGAGTTAATGCATTTATAGCTTTAGCTTTCGATTTTTCAGACCGGTGTTACGTTGCTACGATATTTATTATTCGCTCGACCTCGCAAAGAATTGCCATTTTACAAGGTTATTACAAGGTTATGCCATTTTACAAGGTTTACAAGGTTATATTTAATTTATCACTGATATTGACACTACCTGACAAATCACCATGTCGTAGACTCTTATCATGAGATGTGGTATAAATTTTTTAGCTAACTTCCTTTCCAAATTAAAAGTTAACCTAATTTAGCTAATTGAATAATTCGAGAGCAATGAGTACGTATTATTACTCTAATTAAAAAGAAATATATCTCGAGCACTATTACATGCTTCAATACAGCCTAGCCGTTTTGTACGCCATCTAATATATAAATTTTCTAGTCTAGTTCAAGCTTAAATAAAATTTTGGGGCAAAAAATAGATGGCATGTTATTAATATTTCTAACTCATATAATTTATATTAAATCATATTCATATATTTTATAATTACTTGATTTACAATATTATAAGCATTTGTACTATCATTATAATTAGTGAAAGATATTTTGCAATGTTATATATTTTCATATCACATTATTTTATTTCTTCTTTACTAATATATTTTCAATATACCGTGTTATTTCAACTAATTATAGCATTAACTTTAATTCATTATATTCTATCAAGTACCTAACAGCGTAGTTGTACTTGATATACTGTTACGAGTTTTGCATTTAGTTAGATATTTTTAGTAGAATTATAATTAAAATTGTAAAATTGTTGTATTTCCCCAGACAATGTAGTGCGAGACAAATTTTAAGAGAAAACTATGCCAAAAAAGTAAGAATACAGTGGCAGGTGCATTTAACTTTGAGTAAATTGTTATCTCGTTAATTTATATCAAGAATTGTATTGAAATTGAGTAAATGTAGTAAATGTGGCCACTATATTAGCTGCAACCGTAATTCCATCCTCTTATTGCTTTCCACAAGCGCCTGGCCCCAGCCACCACCCCTGTTCTTATTGGTTGCCGTTTATGTCGTCAGGTTGAAGAGATTTTTATTATCGGTTTCGTGTAAGTTAGGTGAACTTATACTTTTTTGGTCCAGGTTATGTTTTGTATAAATGTGAATTTGTGGAATGTAACAGAGTATTTGCAATTAAAGCAAGCTTTTCGCGTGCAAAAATGCCGCGGGGAATTCATTTCGTCACTCTATGACATCGCAAGTAGTGTCCAATAAGAGCTTGGGGTGGTGGCTGGGGCCAGGCGCTTGTTTGCTTTCCAGGAATCTCTAGAAGAAGAATATGCTAGAACTATCTCGCACGGCCGGTTGAAAACGATTTAAAGCCTGAGAAAGACATCTCAACTCAGTTGTTTAGTTAGTTGCTTACGGTTATTGCGAGTTTGGTGATATCTGTTTCGTGAACTGAGATATCTGAATTAGCTTCCTCTTTCTCTTTGCACTGCATAGTATTTTAACGTTTTTAATACTAGTTTGATGAATATCTACTGATTATACTGCGGGATATTATGAACTCTTGTACGAATATCTAACAGGAAAATTTCCAGCATTCCAATATTTTTCTTTTGATAAGAAAAATTTTGTTAACCTATTATCGGACTTGTGCATTCAGTCTATTGCGAACCCGTACGCACGCAACAATACTTTGAGTTTACTAATACGTTTAATTTCCTTTTGTTAGTTCCTATGCTTAATCGTGTTACTTCTGTTGTTACTTATTTACTAGCCTACTTAATAGTTCTTTGTGTTCTTCTACTTTTTATTTTGTTTCTGTATGCTTTTGTGTGTGCTAGTTCTGTCTCTTTCTTTTATTTATTTTAAAGTATGCATGTTAAATATGCAGCATGCGTAAATACCATTTTTCATTAAATTAATTTCAGTCAGCTATATATTTTTTCCTGTTCCTAATTCTAATACTTAATATTACATCAATCATATGTTTCAATAACCTCATTGTAATTACTTTTTTCAGATCTGCCCTTTAAAATGATTCTTTAAATTTTAATTAATGGCAGGCTTCACTTTGTGATTTTGTTTTATTTTTTCTCCTTATATGGTAGGCTGCAAACTGCATGCAAATCTTTCTCAATAATACTGAAGTAATAACTCCCTATTCTCATTCTTGAAACTGTATTTTAGATTATTATAAGCATTTCTATGTATTATTAACAACATTATTAACAGCATTTTATTACAACCCCGTAATAAAAAATCTCTCTAGTTTTAATGGACAGAAAATTAAAGGGAATCATTTTATAATAAGTAAACGCAAAAAACTGCCAAGCCTCTAGTAGGTATTTTTTGGGTAAATTCTCTCAGGAAAAATTTTATGAAACATTTAAAGCAACTAATTAGTATATATTTCTAAAAATAAATAATTAAACATCACAACGTCAGCCAAAAACATGCTAAACGGCATGAAGGTATCTTAAACGTAATATAAACATATCAGTCAGAAGGTGCTAACAGCAAAGTAAAATCTAAGGAAAGAAAGATTTGTGGGAATAAAATAAAACTTAAAGAAGAAAAATATTATAAAACTGAATAAAAGCTAGCCATAATGAAATTTTATGAAGTTATTGGAATATTGCTATTGAAGTCTATTCAAATATCGCTTTACTCGATTTTTTTTTAATTCATCCTCCCTATTTTCATATATATTATTTATATGCTGGGAAATAGTAAAAGAGTAATTCAGATTTCTTAAAAAGGAAACATTGAAGTTTGGCGTGCAAGCTGCGATTGGCAATATCTAAACATACTTAAATATAAAATCTTAATTTGGAGTTTTTATCGAGTAGAAACTGATATACGAAAGTATGCGATGTATTTGTAATCTTTTACGTAATTAGCCACAATTTGGCTTAGCAGAAGCGCTCCAAAAATGGAGAACTTAATTATATGTCTCTTGCGCAAAGTCTGAAGATCTGTATGGTGTTAAAGGGAAAGTGATATATTTTTCGTGCGGTTGGTTTTGTGGAGACAAAAGGGTAGTTGATCTGTTTTCTCTCCTCTTTTACGCAGTTGAATGACACCAAGTTTGATGACAATAAGTATTGGGACTCAGAGTCAGCGTTTAGCCAAGAGTCAGAATTTGCTTATTCAATTTTATAGAACATAAATTAACATCACACCAATGAGACGTTCATTTCAATATTTTTCATTCTCATGCTTGAAGAACTGTACTTCTGGTCATGAAAATCACAGTTATTAGTACTTAAGATAAACTAGATTCCGTGATTTTCTATTATTCTTTCTTTTCTAAAATTAAATGGTACATTACATTTATACATGTAAGATAAAAAAATGGAAATCAAAATTATAATTTAAAATGCCTCGTAACAGCTCATTTTTAATTTGGGTACTTTCTCTGTAGTGTTAACTTTCTCGAAACTTCTTCATATCTGCAACCTAATTCCGCATTACGTCATCTGAAACTTCTACATTAAGCGTTACATAACATGGAAAGATCTCGAATTTGAGAGAACAGATGAATTTACGGGAAGAACACCAAATTTAGAATAGTTAATTTTGAGGTCGCCAATCATTTCTGAAAGCAGTTGTTATATCTTACACATATATATATTTCTGTTTTTCAGTTTTACCAGTTATTTAAGAGAAACATAAAATTACTAAAATCGGAATGAGAAGGAAATATATCCTTATCTTATCATTCAATATGAAATGCAAGTCGTTGTCTTACAACTTATGTAGCAAAAACCGGAAATAAGGTTCTTGTTCTTACTCACACTATTCTGCATCTAGTATAATAAGCACTGTTCTTCATAAACAAAAGTAGTATCATAGTCCTTTTGCAGTATTCAAGATTTCATTTAAAACCTCGCTTTCGATGAATTTTTCAGGTTTTAAACTTTCTGCCCTTTCGATAGTACTATAAAAATGGGCTGATTTTATTTAGTTTCAAAATGCTTAGGATCTGAAAACTTGTACACAAGCATCCAGTTTTTCAATCTATTGTCTCATCATTTGAGAATCAACAATTCAGCTTCCGCATGAAATAATTTAAATGACTCCTAATGTTTTCAGGCAGCCGTTTTAAACTTCGAAGCTGGTCTTTCCCAATGATTCTATGAGCTCTCTAGCACGTTTTTTGGGAACGATTCACTCAACGTTATCACATACTTTTGAAGAACAAAAAAGCAATAAAGATCTTTGAATCAATCATTACTTTTTAATTTCAGAAATTTCTTTTTTTTTTTTTTTTTTTTTTTTCTGTTAGTTGCAGATCTAAATTTTTGCCATTTCTTCTTTGTTTATGAATAAATCTGCAATATAAGTATATAAAACTAAAGGGTTTTCCAATAGTTTCTGTAAACAATATTCCTTTTGCTTTTATGAAGCACTGATTATTTAATTTTGTTTACTTTAAAATCCCTTTTTGGACTTAGATATGATTAATCAACCGAAACGCAAATAAAACCACATAGACACATGCTTACTCACATTGATGTTAATGAATTCAAAGAAAGTAAAAGAACTTGACTCCGGTTTCAGTGCGTCTAATATTCTGCGACACAGGTTGTATTATCACAATCTCATACTTAGGCATGCTCCACTTCTAAGTGAACCCAGGAGAAGGGACAGGGATTTCGCGCTTTGGGAATTCACATTTGCCAGCAGCCTCATTTTGCGAAACCACATACTTCTTGAAATCTTTTCAAATTCGTACCTCTATCATTTTTAGCTTCGAACTTTCTGTTCGGAGTCAAATGCTTCACTGATGAAGAAGCCCTTTCATTAACGCTTTCTGTTAAGATGCCTGCAACGGCTAACTTTGAGAAAAAGCTTTTTTAAGTACCTTTCACCTTCAAATTTTGGGAATATCTTTTATGGGTTTTGAAATGTCTTTCATTAGTTAAATCTTAGTATTAATTACTTAACTAGCTTAAATTTATTAATTAATTATGTTTAATTATATTATTATTAATTAGTTTTTATGATTATTTAAAGGGTTCTGCGCATGACGCCGTGAGTGTTTCATCGATGTTCTTCGATTTAGGATTTTATTTTGTGTTTCGAAGTTTATTTGAGTTGTAATTTTGTGTGTTAAGTGTAATATAAGTGATGTTCTCTCTATTGATTTAGCATTATTGATCTGAGTGAAACTGCAAAAATAATTAACGTTTTTGACTTGCATATTGCTAAGCCTAATTAGGCTTAGGGTGTGTTTTGCATGACTCCGAGCTTTTAGCTTGATAGATTCTGATGACAGTAATTCGTTGGTTTAGAACCCTTTGTTAGAAAACGCTCCATCCGCTTTTAGATGCATCGTTTTCAAGTGTCTTTCTGCCCGCTGTTCTAGTATTTGAGGATTTCGTGCGTTTGTACTTCCTGTCAATGTTACTTGGCTAAGCTATGTTGCTTTACTAAGCTGAAAGTGTTCTGGCGGCACAGCTGCTCACCCAGTGGTCTCCTGTCAATGTTACTTTGAAGACAAAATCACAAGACCACTTTTCCTCCCTCATGCTATTACTGTACTTATCCATTAACGTTCTGTGCGTATCTTCGCCTACGTAACTTCATAGTTTGGTTTTCATAGTTTCTCGTTTTCTAATATTTACATTAAGTGCTTATAGAGTAATGCCGCATTTGTTTTATACGTATTGCGGATTTTAAACGTTTCCCTATCTTAGTGTAGTTTTTATCGATTAATGACAGTATTATGAACGGTTTAAGAGTATATATGTGTCAAACGTAACAAGAGCTATGACAGTTTTGCGCCAAACCGAAAGGAGTGTCAGCCTTAAGTGGCACCGTAGTAGTACACTCTAGCTTTAAAACTTTCTGTCGGTCGGCTGAAACTTTTCTTTGTAACTGTTAAATCATGGACAGGCTTACGAGCCTCGGCACCGACTTATGTCAGCCTTAGTATGATAATGTGAAAACGCATTCAAAAGCAAAATAGATGCAACAAAGGCATATCAATGTATATGAATGTAAATAGTATAATGCCGCAAATGTGTAACTTTATACTAAAGTGTGGTGTTATAGTGATTACGTAAAGTAGCATAATAATGTATATAAATGTACATAGTATCAATGCTGCTTAGAATATGCATAACAAGTAGTGCAAAATGAAAGCATAAGCACTGAAAACGTCTGTTAATCTGCAACTAAAAGGCAATGCGACATGATGTCGTGAATGTGCTACTAAATGAAAAGTGAAAAACAAGGTATATATCATTGTAAATACAAGTATATAGTTTAAATTGCTGCGTAGAATACGTAAAGCATGCTGTGACAAGTATATATCACTGTAAATACATGTATAGTTTAAAGTGCCGCGTAGAATACGAACAGCACGTAGTGGCAAGTAAAATGAGCAAGTTATGCGAACAGAAGGTGAATTGAAAGAACCGCATTCATGCGTAACTCAAATGTGTAATTATACGATAATGTATGGTGACGTAGCGATGACAAAATAGTAGCATAGTAAAGCAGGACGAAGCAACAACTTCGTAGTAAGTAAGCAGTCTTTTTTAGTGCACCCAAAAGTGAACCTATCACATGCTGTATATACAATGTTTATAGCTTCCATACTGTGTAGAGCACGTATATCAGGTTGTGCAGAAGCGAAAGAGAAAGTGCCGCATCCTTACGTAATTAAAGCGGATGCGATACAACGTCACAAACGTAACTACATGCCAATGTGTGGAGTGATAGTGACAATGCACAATAACAAGTATAAAAACTCTGTAGAAAGCAAGTAGTGAACAGTGTACTTAAATATAGACAAATGTCCTTATAATGTATATAATTGTATATAGTATGTATCAAAGCCGTGAATAGAATGTAATGCATATATGTATTCATGTGTACACACCACTTGTCAAGAAATGCTAAAAGCACAAGTATTTAAAAGAGAATGTATATCAACAAATCATATGTGAAATTGCCCTTGCCCGGCCATGTAAAGTATTTATGTTTAATAAATACTGGGCCCGGGCACGTTGGATGAAGGTCTCCCCCCGGTGGCATGAAGGAAATTTCTGGTTCACCGGACTGCAAGTTGGATGGTCCGGAAGTTGCGTCTGGGCGCCTCGTGCGAGCCACCCATGAGGCCTCAATGGTCTGTTCTAGATAATGGGGGACGTGGCGCTACACCGATTAATCCTAATGGTAGAGAGATGGTGCCCACGTCTTCCTGTCACTTATCACTTATCACTTTGTAACTGTTAATGCTGTACGCACTTTGTACAGATATTGGGTATTTTTTTATACGCAGGAGAGATGAAAAATGAGCAATGCCCATGCCAGGATTCGAATCACGGAACTCTCGAATACGCGTCAAGCGTGCTGACCACTACACCACGAAGGCATGCCAAGAAGAAAGGGAAAATACCTTATATACTTCCCCTTTTAAAGGGTGACTGGGGATTAGGGGACACAGTCACCAAACCCTGGTTGTGGCGAATCATCATCCACCACCCTTTTAGTTAGGGCGCCAGTGTAGAGTCATTAGGTGTTTTTTTAAATACAGGAGGGATGAAAAATGACCAATGCCCATGCCGGGACTCAAATGACGGACCTCTCGAATACGCGCCAAGTGTGCTAACTACTACACCACGAAGCCATGCCAAGAAGGCGGGAGAAATACCTTATAACTTTGTGGAACTCTGAGATTTGCATCTATAATTTTTGGAAGAAAAATAAGAAAATAATTAGCATTGTAAATTATAATTAAATAAATGTAAGTTACCCTTTCTCTCTCTCTATATATATATATATTACAAATGCGTAAATCAAAAAGAAATTAAGAGATTCATCCGTCCTTTCAATACACAGCCAATACAAATTTACGACAGAAGCAGATAAACCAAATATCAATAAAACAATCGCCCTAGAACATCAAATAAATTCAGAATTAATCTAGAAATCATCAGTCAGTTTAATAAGCAATCAGTTTAAAGCTGCTATAGATGAAGTCACGTTAGCCCTCAACAGCACAATGAATCTCGAAACTATATTGGAATTAGATATAAGGTAGAAGGACCAAATCTATGCCCTGTATGAAGAGTGTTTAGCTATCACTAAAAACAAGCCGAATAATCATTTTCTACTTCCTCAAAAAGTGAAAGAACAGCTACAGGTTGCACTCTTGGTGTTCAAAACATTAGAACTAGCAGGCCCAAATTCACAAACATCTGCTCAATAAAAGAAGTAGCAGTAAATACCCAATTAGTGAATATCATCCCTCAATCTTCCTACAGCACTGATGGCCTAAAATTCAAGCACCATTGTAATAGACAAACTGAATATCAACCCCAGAAAGTTATCAATCCGCTGCCTACATAGGGAGAAATGATAAACGGATCCTGAAACAAGCTGAGGTCACTAGCATTTTTGATATTTCCAAATTTTAAAAAAGCATATAACTCCCTCATAGAGGAACTGAAAGAATTACTTCCTATAAAATGTATGGGAGAACAAGTTATAAGAATTTCTAAGATCTAAAAAGGAGGGACTGCAGTTAGCTGCAAGAGACACGGATACTTTCAATTTATCTCGGAGAAACTTCCTAGTGCATCAGAAATCGAAGAAAAATTTGTAGTTAGATTTCCGAAAAAATGAAGTCCCAAGTGTACGATACAGAACATTGCAGAAACTATACAAAAGGAAATGTTAAACAACTATTAATAAACAGCATCCCAGAACTAGGTGCAGATGAAATCAACTTTGTCTTCTGCCTAACAACGAGCGCTCAGAGAACCTCCAAATGTGTGGTAAACTTCAAACTTGCTGCTTTTTACACTTTCATTGATACCAGAGAGATTAATCTTTGGATTGCAAGCATTCCGCATCGCCGAATTTTACAGCGTGAAGAAATCCAACAATTGCCAAACCTACAGTCACGTCTTTAGTGAGGGCAGATTCAGGCAATATTGTTGATACTGTGCAGGAAATCCCGACTCGAGAATCTTCAAAGCCACCAGTGATAAGTGCATCAATTACAAGTCAAGGAATAATGTAAACCACACTATTTTTTATATCAATCACTGAGCAACAGCCCCCAAAAGTCCAAAATATCAAAAGCAATTAACACTAGCAAGTTTTAAAAGTAAAATCTCACTCAGATTTTAAATTTTAATTCAGATACGTATCCGAAGCATGTAAAATTTTAGTGCTTTATTTACTTCCAAGGATCGCTTTCTTCGAGTCAATTTCAGGCAGAAACAACATTCATTTCCTTTAAATTAACATGAAAAAACGAAAACAGCATCTGATGAACTTGGGATTTTCTTAAAGAAAGCAACAAAGATATCAGTATCCTACAAGAGACTTATTGCACTGATGGAAAAGTAAGGAGACTGCCTCTTTCATGAAACGTCTCTCAGTACTCAACAGTAGAAAGAGCTCAACTTTTTTCAGCCAACAGTATATCTAAACGGTAGTTTTAATCCTATTCCAATAAAAGCAGCAGATATATAGTCACTAATTGAATTACGCGGATTTTTAACTATCAATTACAAGTGTCCACATCCCTCCAACCGAAGAAATTCCCTCAAACCTACAGAAATTTCATCAAATAATGATTAAATTCTCCACCCTATATATGAATTGTGGAACTTTATTTGTGAAAGTCAATTAGGGGGCTGCTTATTTACTTCCTCAAGAGGACGACGATATAAGGACTTTATCAACGAACGTAACCTCATTATTCAAAATAATCCTGCAGATGAAACTTCGTGTAAGACATTTCAAGAACGTGGCTGGCCCAATCTAACAATTGCGTATTACCACCTAGCAAATAATATTGACAATAGAATAGTAAGTAACATTTTTTTTCCAATCCGGCCTTAATTTTTCAAACATTGTAGAGACATTAAGATTTTTTTGGAAGCAGAAGAATGAGCAACGCCTTCACCGGGAATCGAACCACGGACCTCTCGGTTATGCGTCGAGCGTGGTGACCACTACACCACGAAAGCACGCGAAGAAGGTGGGAGAAATACTTTATAATATGACCTCCACAAATGTCCTGAAACGTTTTAAAATCACTAAGAACAAAGAAAAGAGCTTTATTGGACTCTTTATAGTCGAAAACATAATACCTTTGGCATCATTCATTCCTACAATAATGAGGAAGATATAGACGAAGCAGCACAAGCTCTGATTTTTAAAATCCAATTCGAATGCGGAACAAAGAACTGAGAGTCCAGGGAAAAAAAACAAGACAAAAGCAATAAGAAGGAGCTTAAAATCGCAAAAGACAAAAATGTGAAAAAATAGTACGGGAACATTGTAATATTGTTATACCGAATTCTACTTCATTATATGTATAACTCTATAATCATTCTATCCAGAATAATCTTTTATATTTTACCTGCTTTCATCCCTAACTCATCTAACTTACGACTTTTACAACGAAGAATTCTAAATTTAAAAATAAAGGAAATAAATTTTAAAAACATGGCTGTACACTAGATATACACCTATAGCTGAAAATACGTGATTAAATTGTCATGAAGTCAAGAATATTTTTCGTTATGTTAGCTCTACTGACGAGCGAATAAGGTACGAAGAAGTAGAGGTGAAGAAATTATGACATTCATGAACATCTATGGATATTGAGAGGATAATTCAAAACGCGATGAAGACTCGTTAGCAACGACGGAAAATTTAAGCTACCCATCTTCAGTTATTCAATGATACGTAGGAAGTCGACAAAATGTTCCAGCTGAAATATTTAACCTATTAAATGGGAAAGCACAGCATATCTATTACCAAACAGAAGTAAGGAGAACGTATATTGTTTCATATAGCAGCTGGAGATTCATGTGATATTAAGGGCACAATTATGTGAACGTATTTGAATATGCAAGATTTATTTTGAAGAGACCCAAGTATTTTAGCACAATTTTCATTTAACATCTTACCCTGCTCTTTATGAATCACCAATATATTAAGACTGATTTTTTTTCTTTTTCTGGACGACCCCCTTTCAAAAGCAAACGGGTTTCTGTATGAATCCCCCAGATTGGACACTGCTTAGAAATTGACCGGACGGCAAAAAGATGACAAAATGGTTTTGGCTCTCAAAAAGCTGATAATGTCTAAAGTTTTGCCATTCGTATTTCGTTTTATAGATGTTTTTTCTCTTATTCCTTCCTTCATCTTTCGCCCTTTTCCAGGATTATATTTGTTTTCTTATTTTCATTGGAAGTTCGTCCCACCTTCCACTCCCATCACGTTAGTCGAAGAATCGTGTCACGTGACCCTGCGTCCATTATTCTATCCTTCTTTTCGAAAAGTCTACTTTCAGAAGAGAGGGACAATCGACTGTTTTCTTGATGACGGAGGCAACGTAGCTTAGTTTCATACGTTATTAAGGATAAAACGGAACGGGAGGGGAAAATGTTTCACCGATTTCCGGTTTTTGTGAATTAGATTTTCATTTTTTTTCCGATATTGTTCACCCCCCTAGACTTTACAGATGTGATTTGCTTCAGCTATTTTCTGCGTCAATGATATCGACGGTTAGGAAGAATCCGCTAATACGCTTAACATTACTTTTATCCCAAACTTTGAAATCTTTGGGAAATTCGCTCTTACGTCAACTAATATAAAAGCATTTAGCATTGCAAGAGGAAAATCCAATGCTACTTAAGCCCAGCTATATTATTCAGGCTCCAAGAATTTTTCTGTTTGTTTACTCTAATATGTAAAAGAAAAGGAGGCTTTTCAACTTTACATCTGCACAAAACTGACCCATAAAAAATTTCTGCAAAGAATTATTTCAAGAAAAAAGTGATAAAGTGATTCAAGATAAAGTAAGATAATGATCATTGAGTTCGTTTTATGATTAATGGAAGGCAATTAGTTTTACATTTTTAACAAACGTTTTATATTTTTATTAACAAAATCTGTTGATTGAAGCACTAAATAGTGGATATTCTTCCTACTTCTTGTCGTCATTACTGAAAAAGCAAAGATTTCAGCAGCAACTTAAATCTCGCAATTGATTACATTTTTAAATGAAAAATTAAAAATATCTTTTTATTTTTATCCTTTTATTCTCATATTGTTTTAACTGGTAGTCAAAATATTTCTGTTATTTTAAGTAAAGCTAATATTTAGCATAAAAAAGAAATATTTCAGGTTTAGAATTCTCATTGTTACTTCGAAGTTTTATTCGTTTTCCTAAATTTCGTCCTTGAAATATATCTCTGATTCACCAAAACTTTTCTTATTAAATTATAATATTCCATCAAAACGCTTTTGAATATATACTTATATAAATCACGAATAATTATCACTAATGAACATTAAATTACATATTACAGGAACTAAATTCTAGACTTGAAACATTTTACTTGAATAAAGTTGAAGTATTAATAATGTAACCCGGAAATAAACTTTAGTTTACATCAAATGTGAAGTATACGTGTACGTGTGTATGCATTATTAAATATTGTTACATACTTTTTATCTGATTTTGACAAAATGCATCCATAAAAGAGTTTGAATTAAGAACCAGTTAGTATTCAAAATTACTCTCTCATAAATAATGCCGATATATTGAATATCCATTAAAAGCTATGGCTATGATAATAATAATAATTGTATATCTGCTCCAACTTTAGTCTTGAGTATATTTGCAAACGTTTAGAAAGAAATTCATAAATATCGAGATTCGTGAATCATAACTTATTTAGTCATCTACATACATTCTTCTTAATGCTTCCATTCTTAAATAAGTCTCAGTTTTTTGTTTTGTTTAAATTTTCAGTAGTTCATTCACCAAGTTTCTACTTGTATACATCTTTTTCATATATCTGAAGTTTCTACGTGCTTTCGGTAAATATCAGCTGATAGAATGCTTTTTAGTTCCCTCGTAATGCATTCCTGAATTTATGAAATTTTTTTAAAGTAGTGTTCTTCAAGAGGGATTTAATTTTAGAAATAGGTTGAATTTCATAATATGCTGCTCTACTGAGCAAGACGAATGACTGAGAATAGTTATGTGCTTGCGGTTTTCCACGATGTAAATTTTATTCCATTTCATTTCTAAACCTCTGAACTGAGAAAAGTTAAAAATAAAATCTCCTTTCTGTAAGGCAAATTTTCAGAAGCAAACTGATGATTATTGACTAGTTACGGCTATAGGTCATGAAGCTTGGCAGGTACGCTCTATTATTTTTATGTTATGTTACAGTAGTGTCCAATCTCAAGCAGTGCGGAACAGTGTTTGGATTACCATTCTTGCACAATTTTATGCATGCTGCATAACAAGTACTGCATATTCTACTGTTACGAATTTTGTATATAGATATATATTTTAGAACAATTATATGTGAAATTGTTGCACTTTTCTGTGTAATGTAACGTAAAAAATCTAAAGGAAAAACTGTGTCGAAAAAGTAAAAGTACAGGGGCAAGTGCATTTAACATTGAGTAAATGGGTATCTCGGTAATTTGGCGAGATATTGCTAAGCTGACAACTGTTTTGGCGACTTATTTTGACGATAATGTTGTAGAGACATTAGGTTTAACGAAGCAGAAGAGGTGAAAAATACGCAACGCCTTCGCCGGGAATCGAACCACGGACCTCTGAAATACCGGCTCAGTGTGCTGACCACTACACCACGAAGGCACGCTAAAAATGTGGGAGATATACCTTATAATGTTACTAATTTTGTATATATGTAAATAATGTTAGTGAAATTATACGTGAAATTTTACTATCTTTTGTAACAGTATAACATGAAATGTCTGAAGAGAGCGAAGTTCCGTCGAAAAACGTAAAGTTACAGAAGCAAGTTTATTTTACCTTGACTTAAATGACTATCTCGCTAAATTGACAAAATATCGCCAAGCTGGTAGTGGTTTTGACCACTAACTTTTGTCACCAAATTTGCGAAAACTATCTAAACGTTACCAAACTTGACGACATTTTGGTCCGGTCTCTGTATCTTCATATTCGGTATTGTAAATCCGTAATTCTGTATCCGTAATTCGACCCTCATATTGCTTTCCAGTAATTTCGAGAGGCAGAAAGTAATAGAAATATCTCGGTGGCCCTTTGAACACTATATAAGGCCGAAGAGAGAGCATCTGCTCTCAGTTTCTTAATTATTGTTGTTGAGAGTTGTTAGTTTCACGTGAACTGAGATATATTGAATTAGCTTTTTCTTTAGCTGCGCTTTTCATTGCGTTGTGTTTAACGTTCTCAGTAGTTTGAAGCGTAACTACTAATTGTACTCTGTTACACTGTGAACACTTGTACGAGTATTTCTGATGAAAATTCCAGAGCTACGAAGTGTTTCTGTTCATAAAATAAATTTCATTCACCTATCATCGGACCTGAGTGCATCCAATCTATTACAAAACCCTACGCACGCAACAATATTGTGTACTCTTATTAAGCTGATCCCCGTGATACTTCTGCGCATGAGTGAAAAAAGGCAATTTATTTGCAAATAAAATGTAATGAGTTTTGCCTAGACGTGTCGCTTTATTTCATGTGTTTTGATAAAATCTTTCTGAAATTTCTTATTTGTTTTATCTCGTTCTTGAAATATTTCGTGACACATAGGCAACAAAAAATCACAAAAAGAAAAGGAAAAAAAAGGTCAGAAGATTTCCAGTAAATAATAAAGAAATATAATCAATGTTTACAGGGAAAAAGAAATCTTAGAAATATGCTTTTCTCTTCTAAGGTCAGAATTTAACGTTTCTAGCAGGTCTTCAGCTAGAGATCTACGACTGATGGGAGGACTGTATAATTTTTACTGTTAAACTTAAGATAATATTACTGACTTTTTTCTCTGTATGGAATGGTTTAATTTAAAAAATTGCTGGCCTAGCTTCTTAATTACAAAACAGACCTCATACTATTATCTAAATTCCTTAGCTGACAAAGCTAAATTTGCAGAATAATGAGGTGAACTGTTTACGATTCCGTCCTGATCCAAATTTGGTGCCGTCGAATTAAACAATGATTATTAAATCGAAACGTTTTATTTTATCCTTCATGAGTTATATATTCACACATTATCCTTACTCTTTAGCTACAACGTATACAAAATTATATTGAGAAACATGGATGAGCACAGTTTCACTAGATGCCCGATCAGTGACTTCCAGAGGCGTAAATACTAACCCCTGCAATTCAAAACTGTGGTGAAGACTGCAGAAATAACGTACGATTTGAGATGTATTTTCCAGAAAACTCGTATAGCTTGCAAATGTCCGAAATCCAATGAAAAATTTATTTTAATGATTTGAAACTGGCTGAATTTAACAGAAAGCTAGTTGCTTAATTATTAAGCTCCCAAGCTATATGCCATGCTATTTGATTTCATTACCGCTTGAAAGAAACATGTCGCCTCGTTAGAACAGACTTTTCAGCAAATTGTTTCTGCATTTAGAAAGCCTCATTTTCCCGTCAGTAGGAATTTTGTAATATTAATTTCACACAGGTAATTAACTTTTAGCTCTAAATTGTAATGACATTAGGTTAATTTAATGCTGGACTCATGAAAAATGAACAGTGCCCTCACCGGGACTCGAACCTCCGACCTCTCGAATACGCACCGAGCATGCTGACCGCTACATCAGGAAGGCATGCTAAGAAGGCGGGAGAAATACCTTATATACTTCTCCTTTTTAAAGGGCGAAGCAGAAGGGGAAAATGAGCAATGCCCTCGCCAGGACTCGAACCTTGGACCTTTCGAATACGCCCCGAGTGTGCTGACCAATACTCCACGAAGGCATGTTAAAAAGGCGGGAGAAATAGCTTATAAAATTACCAACTTGTTGGGAGCCGTATATACGTATGAGCATATATACGCAAACCCAGTCATGCTCATTCCAATTGTGATGATCGAGACGCCACTGCAACGGGCGGTTCGGACAATGGGACACACACTGCAGGTCAGCACTCTTCCTTCTCCCAAACGTTTAGCTACAATTTTTGGAGAGATCCGCTGCCCTGTAGCAGCAAGAAACTCTCCTTCGTCACCTGCTGACCTGCGGTACGCCAGTTTCTTTTTACTGATAAGGCAATGTACTTGTTTCCTGCAGACTTCGTACATTTAGCGCGACCTTCTCCGTGACGTTCTACAGGTTCCAGGTGTTTTAAATGCTTTGCAGAATTGTGAAACAACGTTGTGGGAGTTGTTGAACTACGTGGCAACATCTGTTATTTTTCCCCCTTCTTTGATCTTTCCAATGATGCGGCCACGCGTAAAATCTTCTAAGTGATGCCAGGAAAATGTAGCAAAGCAACCGTAAATCTTTCACTTGGTACAACACAATGTCAACCGTAAAACTTTCACTTTGTATAACTGCTAGCATAGGTCAACTTCTTTAAATCTATCATCGACACTTTCACATGATGAACAGGCGAGGAAATGAAAATTTGTATATGCTCGCCTCTTCTTACTGTATCCTGCACTTATTCTAATTTTCCACATTCTATGTCTTTTCATTTTGTGATTGCTATGAGCGATAGTGTTGTCCATCCTTAGCAACTAATTAGTTGAAATTAGAACTTTCAAAAAATCAAGCGCTAATGTAGCTTAAATTAAGTAAACAACGTAAATTAAGAAAATAAATCACTACTCAGCAG
>KK117155.1:108559-121287 GCA_000611955.2 Stegodyphus mimosarum
AATAAAAAGCACAATTTATTTACAAGAATCACTATTTACAGCACAGTTCCAAAATTACCTTTAAAAGCGTCGAAAATCTACAATAAATACGCTGAAACAATCAGCAACACAGCTTCAGGCTGTAACTGTAAAGGTAGCTTCACGGCAACACTAAACTTATAATAAACACCGTGGAACAATCACCAATACACTGTCAAGCTATACTGTAAAAGTAGCTTCACGGCAAAGCACTATCTCGATCGCTTTCCGTTCACAAAACTCTCGCGTAGCTTAGCACTCACAGTAAGCAGCTATTCTCACAATTCTCACAACTAATCACACTTCCGGCTCTCAGAAACGCAAGGGTTTATATAGCCTTTCCTTAGGTTCCACAGGTTTCGAGAAATATCTCGACAGGAAGTTATTCTAGAAGCTTCCCGATTGGACCATGGGATATCGCCTATTTGGTCGCCAAATGGGCGATAAAGTAGCCAATCTGGCAAACCTACCATACAGTATTTTATGGCAACCCTAGTGCCATGCCGGAAAGCTTACATACAGGCGCAACTGCCGAATTTTTCGCAACAATATGATCATTATTTTTTGCTGAGTCTCATAGCCTCTTAAGGTATTCATTGTAACTTAACTAAAAGATGCCTATATTTCACACTGACAATAATTTATTTAGCACTGAACTGTTACAGCCTTTTGAGAACGAAATTTAATTTATCATACCTGGCATATAAACACCTACGCAGTTATGCTACATTAAACGAAATATTGAGTAAAGTTCCAAATACTGATCCAACATGGTAATTAAAAGATTTAACACAGTCATTTTAAGACAGAAATTTAAAATTGACATTATTTTGTGACACTGAGCACTTGCAGCACTTTGAGAACATTTAACTTCTTATAGATAGCAAATAAAATTATGCATAACCTTCCTATATAACATATAATATTGACATGACTTCCCAATAATAATCCAACTTAACTTAAATGTTTTAGCACATTCTAAGTTATGTACGCATTTCAAATTGACATTGCCTAATAATGAACTCTTACAGCTTTTTTGACATTTAACTTCTTATAGAAAGCAAATAAAATTTCTCACGAATATCGTACAGAATAGGTAATAGTGACAGAAACTCCATATAATGATCTACTATAGTCATCAACTTTAAAAATTTTAAAGCAGTTTCGTATGACTTAACATAAAGACCACACTTTCAAAAAAGCATTATTTTAATTAAATTTGGAGCCACACAAATCTGTGCACATATATAACATTTTATTTATCATAAACATAACACATAATAAGTAAATGAAATTCATTTCACAAAATACGAAACACATGTCTCTTTTAACCAGCTGTATTCTTAAGAAAACAAGATGAAGAAAAGATACAGTGCTGGGAACCGTTTGGTGTTAGTGTTCCTCATTTCCCCACGCCTTGATCAAAATATATATGTGCGTTAAAATCAGTTAAAAAGTATTCAAATGCAAGCATTCAAACAGGAATACTTCACAAATTAGATAAAAGATGAGTATACAATGAACTTAGTGATAAATACAGAAAAACATGTGAAGACCAAGGAAAAAAATGCATTCGCGGAGAACGTTCTATGGTAAACTTTCTCTATTTTAGCATATGGGGTGCATTTTTTCGTTTGAGATTAAGCAATTCAAGGCAATTCCTGTATAACTAGGGATTTTGTTAACACTAGTTGGTAATGTAATTTATTAGAATAGTCGCAGACATATAGAAGAGGTATGCCATATCCATAGAAAAACGTTTTCAAAACCAAACCGTAATAGTGAAATAAAAAATGGAATAAGAAAATGTCAGATTTCCAACAAAATTAGTATCTGAGTATTCAAAACATGAATAAGAAATGATTATTTTTTTTTCTGAAAGTGTTCCCAACGTCGTAAGTCAGGAATAAAAACCTTAACTAGTTTCATAAACAGGCATGAAAAATAATGAAGTATTTTCAGTTTTATTTTGTCTGTAGTATATTTACTTGTACTGAAATCTTCCGTTTTGATGGTTGTATTCTACATTTAGGCACAAGTTGGTAAACCAGAGTGATTTTTGTGTTTTAAAGCTTTAGATTCAGAAATATTACAACTTGAGAAATAGTAATACATCTCAAAAGCAAAAAGATTAGAACGAAGAGAGAATATACCATAAGCAGGCGAACGTGATAAATTATTTTTTTTTCGCTGATTTTCGCGAATTCATAGATTGGTATCAAAATTATAATGTCCTGTATATGAAGTATGATTGTTTTCAAATACATTAAGATCGCTTTTTTTCCATTTAAATAGACTTTAAAAAAGCATTTCGCGTTAATTTACTGTTTTTCCTGAGATTTATCAACGTATTTACTTAATTTTTATATTTTTTTGTTTACAATTATAATACCGAAAGAACCTAAGAGAACATTTTTTTCTTGAAAATAATCCATATTTTCCCCAAACGCTATTTCTTTAATATCTTTGAAGTAACCCATTAAATGCTCAGACAGCCGTTTGACTTTGCAGTGTCTGAGGGAAGTCATGAAGTTAGGGAATTTAAGTAATATTTTATCAGTATGTAGAATTTTTAATGCGTTTTTGATGAAAATTAACCAAGTTTAGTAGTTCATTACTATTTTTTCTACTTCTCACACCATTACATTTACAATGAAATTTGATTCATTGCCAGATAGCTATATGTTTGTTATTTTTTCGCATCCAAATGCACATTTCGTGTCTCACATATGTTCATTACATATAATTTAACAAATTTACAAACAAGTTAGAAGTAAAGTGAATATTTCCTGAAATACTCTACATTTCATTTCGGAAAGTTTACACAAGTATCTTCATTTTGAATCCTTCTTTTCCTGCATCCCAAGTAAATTTTGAGCATAAAATTTTCAGTTTTGACGGAAGTTATTTTCGGATGACTGTGATGCTATCGTGTTTTCATAACCGTTTTTGAGAAGTACCTTATCTATAACCATTTGAACACTTTTGAATATTACCATTTTTTACATTACTGCCACTGTAAATCATTTAATTTTCAAATACTTTTCTGTTTATCTTTTACGAAGCCTTGTAAAGACTTGGGAAAAAATTTTTACTAAATACTTATATTGTTTCATTTAAAATTTTGTTACACTTTGGAAGATTTAACTTCAACAAAACTACCACGCTGAACCAGAAACTAAGAAAAGAAAGGGAATTTTTATTTTAGTATACTATAGGGATAGATTAATTTTTTTCTGACACTGATGTATTCGCGGATAGTATTAGATAACGGAGACTTTTAACCCAGCTCATACAGACTTTGGATATTTTGTCTAAGTCACCAAGATCACTGACTTGCATTGTCATAGATTTTCTTGTGACGTCTATTTCTTTCTTAAAAAGAAGTTTATACACTATTTTCTTTAGAAACATGTCTAAAATATATCTTATCTTCCTAAGAAACATCAACACTTTGATTTAAATTTCTACGAAAATAAGAACCCTTATTTTGCAAACATGTTTCTGTCTGACTCAAAGTTTCTTCTTTATCACATTCGAAATGAATAATTAACCGTACATACCTAATAGACTGTATTGATGAACCAGGATTATCTTATAACTTATTGTATTGCGTATCAAGTGAATATGTGAAGAAGGTCATGTTTCCCCCCTTAATGCTCATTTTTTCAGGTCGAATTTTACTACCGCACACATGTATTTATTGCATTTTTAATAAAATCTTAAAGGCTGAAATGAGTGTTTCATTACCAAATTTGTACTTTCCGACTTCAGTCTACTGAAACGAAAACATTCATAACTTATTACGAAGAAAATATTTGTACATGTTATACTTTTTAATTAATTTTCAAACCTCTTGATTATCTTTGAAAATTTGTTTCCTAGTCCAGCGCTAATATATTGATAATTTTCGCTTTTTCAATGCATTTCGTATGTGACAAAAACTAAATTTCGAAACTTTTACTTACTTAACGCCTTGGATTGCACTGCTGAACAGAGGCCATGCTTTTCATTTTTATTACATATCATGCGAATATTTTAAAAAAGGTATGTTTTTGTCCTTCTGTTAGCACAGTTTTAACCAGAATTTCCACTATTACAGAGATTTCTTCAGTAAATCTTTAAACTGAACGTTTCTGTACTAATTTTGAAGATTCTGGATATCTCCTACTCAAAGGTTCATAACTGAATGGTAAAATAATTTATATATGTACTTTGCTGCACTCTTGGTTATTTTTTAATTCGTTTTTCATCTATAATGCTTGTAATCAAATGATTGTTTGTTTTCAAATGTTTTCAAATGCTTGTTTTTTTAATTCGTTGTTCATCTATAATGCTTGTTTTCAAATGAAGAATCGAAATGATTACTAACTTTTTGCTTTTCCAAAGAATTTCGTAGACACATATGTTTAGTACAGAAGATTTTCCTAACTTACCGATATTATTACCAAAATATTTACATATTTGTTTCTTTACAAACATGTATATGAATACCCACGTTTAATTATTTAATGTATATTTTTCTATATCAGAACTAAAATTTGGAACGAAAAATTTGTGAATGCGAATGAAACTGATATTTTCTTAATATTTTCTTATTCAGAGTATTAATCAATTATGACAGAATGGCGGATTTATTCTCAATATGCAACATACATATGAACTTTAGTATTTCAAATCTATCACGTAATCGTAATTTTTTCCTATCAGTAATAAGGTAAAAACTTGGAAGTAAACGAAATTCTTCAGATCTAAGAAATTAAGCAGAACGCGAAAATATTCTTCCTATTAGAAAATTTGTTTTGGAATGGCATGGCATATAAAACGTAAATTTACTAAAAAGTCGTATAGTGAAGATCAAGTACTCTCCAAAATCTGGAAGGTAATTGTACAAAATTGATTATAAGGCAGCTTTCCATAAAAAGTGGTTCCAGCGGAGGAAACGGGGCAGCTGTCTCCTGAAACTGTAAGTCAGCATCTGACCCTCGCGCTTACAAATATTTTTAGTAGAATTGTAAATTCTACGTACGTCTTTTTTTTTCTTAAGAATACAGCTGGTTTAAAGAGACATGTGTTTCGTATTTTGTGAAATGAGTTTCATTTACTTATTATGTGTTATACTTATGATAAATAAAATGTTATATATATGCACAGATTCGTGTGGCTCTAGTGTTTAATTAAAATAATGCTTTTCTGAAAGTGTGGTCTTTATGTTAAGCCATACGAAATTGCTTTAAAATTTTTAAAGTTGATGACTATAGTAGATCATTATATGGAGTTTCTGTCACTATTACTCATTCTGTACGATATTTATTTGCTATCTATGAGAAGTTAAATGTCAAAAGAGCTGTAAGAGTTCATTATTAGGCAATGTCAATTTGAAATGCGTACATAACTTAGAATGTGCTAAAACATTTAAGTTAAGTTGGATTATTATTGGGAAGTCATGTCAATATTATATGTTATGTAGGAAGGTTATGCATAATTTTATTTGCTATCCATGAGAAGTTAAATGTTCTCAAAGAGCTACAAGTGCTCAGTGTTACAAAATAATGCCAATTTTAAATTTCTGTCTTAAAATGACTGTGTTAAATCTTTTAATTACCATGTTGGATCAGTATTTGGAACTTTACTCAATATTTCGTCTAATGTAGCATAACTGCGTAGGAGTTTATATGCCAGGTATGATAAATTAAATTTCGTTCTCAAAAGGCTGTAACAGTTCAGTGCTAAATAAATTATTGTCATTGTGAAATATGGGCATCTTTTAGTTAAGTTACAATGAATACCTTAAGAGGCTATGAGACTCAGCAAAAAATAATGATCATATTTACTGGTTGAAAAAAATATTCCAAGTTAAGAAATTTTTATATTCCAAGTTGGGAAAAAAGGCGAAAAAGTTTCATTTCCATGGCAGAATATTAAATCTATGTGTAATTATAGTTAAAAATAATACTATCTCGTGTATCTTGTTAAGAAAGTCAAGACTGTGGTAAGTTCGAATACAGTAGCGTTTATGAGGTTCTGTGGTAGATGGGTGACATCATGTTAAGAATTGAAGGTTTAGAAAATGTTTAGTGGTTTTAGGTAGGATGTCCATAATAAAATCCAAGATATTTTTGTAAAGTGTTTAAAACCCTTAATATGGGTTAGTAACATAAAAAGATCCTTCTGCTGAATAATGAAATACTTTTGGTACGTAACTGAACTGAACTGGGTAGAAAGGACTCATGTATTGGTTTGAGCGAACTTTATGATTTGAAAAATTTATTACTCCTTATAGGATTTCTTCACAGTCAGTAGATCTTACAGTAAAGAAACTGTCAGTAACATTACAGTGTCTGTACAGTAAAGAAACTGTGTAAGTCTGTACATATTTACTGGGAAAGGAATCAGAAATGCAACATGAATATATTTTAAAAGCAGGATAAAAGTTAAATCTGAGGATAAATGAGGAAGCGCAAAGTGTAAAATTTACAGTTGTCAAACACAGTTTGGTTAATCCTTTGAGTAAAAGTAAGACGTGTAAAATAGAATTCGTAATGTTTTGCGTAGTATTTCATAAAATTAGTACAGTCATTAGTAATTAGTAAAATAGGTTAGAAAGAAAAGTTCTGAGTATCTCCTATTTAGTAGTATGAAAATAAGAAATGTTATATTTTATTAAACTGCATAGAAGAATACTGTTTAAAGATCCAGAAAATGTTACCCATAAAGGCCTCCAGGGGTAAATGGAGATGTAACATCAATAAGTGTTTAAAAGAGGGGAAAGAAGTTAAGAGTAAAATAAAAAAATTAACAAGAAAAAATTTTAAAGAATAGAAAAAATTTACATTTATAAAAACGAAAAAAGAAAAAGAAATGTGAAAAAAATTTAAATTTACTTTTGGAAGTAAAATACATAAGGGAAAAACTGCATTTGTGAAAACAGAGAAATGGAAAAAATTATGAAAATAAATATTACTTTTTTGAAAAAAAAAAAGTAACAACTTCTTTAAAATAAAAAGCGAAAAGGGAAAAATTAAACTTATAAAAAAATATTACTTTTGTAAAAACAAAAATGATAAACGTAAAAAAGTTTTTTAAAGTAAAAATATGAAAAGGATTAAATATGGGAAAAACAATTTGCAAAATAAAAAGTGAAAAAAATGTAAAAACAAATTTTCTTCTACGGATATAAAATTGTGGAATCATTAATTTGCGACAGTAAAATTTATGTTAGCAAAACCAAAACATATAAATTTAATTTAGTAAGAACAAGAAGAAAAAAAGGAAAAAGCAAAATGAAAAAAATGTAGTAACAACTTCTTTACAATAAAAAGCGAAAAGGAAAAAAATTAAACTTGTAAAAATAAATATTACTTTTGTCAAAAAAAAGGTAAACATAAAAAAATTTTTAAAGTAAAAATATGAAAAGGAATAAATTTGCGGGCAAAAAAAACTTTTGCAAAAATAAAAAGGGAAAAGAAAATGTAAAAATAAATTTTCATTTTCTTCCACGGACTTAAAATTGTGGAAACACTAATTTGGGACAGTAAAGTTTACATTTGCAAAAGCAAAACGTATAAATTTAATTTGGTAAGAACAAGAACAAAGAAAAAAAATGAAAACAATGAAAAGTATCCTAATTATAAAGCAAAAAAATAAACTGTGGGAAAATCTTATATTTAAAGGAGCAAAGAATAAAGTAATGGATTAGAAAGCTAAAATTGAGGTTCACGCAAGCGCTATCCTTCAGCCTAGTGACATTATGGCTGTTTTGTCTGTACGAGGTCAAATGGATAAAGAGTGGACAAGGTAAAATAAGAAGTTTGGAAGGACGAAAGAGTTGCCTAGCGGTAACGTTAAGGTATCCCATCTCAAAGATAGCAAGTTCGAATCCCGCCCGTAGAGTTATTTTTAAAATTCGGGGAAAAATGATACTAAATCAATTAATAATCAACAGCAAGAGTCCGATGTGGTCTTGCATTGTCATCCATAAAAATTAAGTCTGGGCCAAAGGCACCTCGGAACAGACACACATGGGGAAGGAGTAACTCCTCACAATAGCAATTCCCGGTTACAGACCCTCTGTCGAAAACGTGGAGCTCAGTTGGCCCGTTCAGCATAATGCCTCCCCAGACAAGAACTCCACGACCAGCGTTACGGTGTCTTTCCTTGATGTTACTGTGATAAAACTGGGTCTCGACCTCTCTCCAAATCAAAACGCGTTGAGAATCGCTTCTAGTACTGAACCGACTCTCATCTGTAAAAAGGACACGACTCCATTGATCACATGTCCAGTTTTGATGCTCTCTGCACAACTGCAAACGGTGGCGCCAGTGGCCAACTTTCAATGGGAGGCAGCGTTCAGGACGGCAGGCGAATAGGCCCCCTTTGTGAAGGCGTCTGGTCACAGTAAACCACGAAACTTGTTGCCCCGTTGCTTTACAGAGTTGCTGAGCAATGGCGCTTGCTGACTGCTGTCGGCCTCTTTTCGTCTGGAGGACCATATATCGGTCATTCCCTGCAGATGTCGTCCTCGGGCGGCCACCACGAACCTTTCTAACAGCTGTATCTGTGGTTTGGAATGCTTTCCAAGTGCGCGAAACGACCCTTTTGTTGATTCAGAACTCTGAAGCTATACTGGTGACAGTACCCCGCTCCTCCAGCTTTCCGATCATTCTTCCACATGTGAAGTCGTCCAGGTGATTTCTTCTATCCATATTTCACGAACTGACTCACTGGCAATGCAGTGAATATGTTGAATTGCGTCTCTGTCCTTCCTTTTATTCTACTGTTGAGCTGCGCGCGCCGACATCACGCGTCTCGTGTACGTTCACGTCGCCTCTGACGTTTCTTTTCTGATATTTGCATACGCATGACGTTTCTACTGACTTACGTGTTCATTGTACTGATCTCCAGACCTCCTTTTCTGCAATATCATGGCTATCTGCTAAATTTTTACATTGTTGCTTAAGTTTTGCACACCAGTGTACCATGGTGTCAAATGTTATGTACGCTTAGAAAAATAAAAAATATCGTGGTGTCGAATGTTGGCTTTTTGTAAGGTAAAATGTATATCGCTTGTAACACATATAACGCTTATAATTTCAAATTGGTGTTAAATATCAAAACTCAAATGCTATCGATGAATTACAGCTTCCCAAAATACCAGATTTCTCACAGAATCTTACTTTTTTAGAAGAGAGATTAGTTTCGTGTAGATCACGAGCTAGGCAGAAACACATATACGGTATTGTCGGATATGTCGTAAACATTCCTATCAGTCTGGATATGATTGTCAATCAACCGCCGATACAACATGTATTTAATGCATCTGACACTTTTTAAAACGGATCCTATCTCTAAAACTAATAATATATATATATATATATATCATAGAAAATAATCAGTGCGAACGAGTCCAAGAACAAACTGATAAACTGCGAGCTCGGCGAGAGTGTAAAGTAAAATTTCTCTGGTGCGATCTTAAAATGATCCTTTCAGATTTTATTTCTTTGTCTCTTGTTTGTTCCTTTCCGTCTCGGTATAGAGGACATAAATACATATAATTTGATAACTTCCTATTGTTTTATATAGTTCATACTAGAGATTTTTTTCTTTTCTTTTTCACACAGTTTTCTATAGCTACACTGATTATCATAAATTAAGAAAAAATCAGAAAAATCACTATTATTCAAAACCTTACATGTAGAATTTTACGAAACTTACCCACAATATACAACACATAGTAAGGTATCAAATAGCATAAAAAGAAATTACCAGGCAATTATGGTAGTATAGAAATTAGCACATGTATAAAATGAACAAACCGAAGATGTCAGTTTGCTATAGGAAAAGTACCTTCGATATGGAATGCGATCGCCTCTAGAAGCAATACAACACATACAGCGATGAGTGATGCTTTCTATTATGC
This sequence comes from Stegodyphus mimosarum, assembly GCA_000611955.2. Taxonomy (NCBI): domain Eukaryota; kingdom Metazoa; phylum Arthropoda; class Arachnida; order Araneae; family Eresidae; genus Stegodyphus; species Stegodyphus mimosarum. Next base: position 118,497 of record KK117155.1, read on the forward strand.
GTTCTATCAGTTCCATGGAAAGCGAGAGCCATTGCTCTTGCAAAGCAGTTGCAAGTGCGGCAAGGGTCTGAGGGGGTGGATTGAGAGCAGCTAGACGTCTCCCTAAAACATTCCAAACGTGCTCGATAGGATTCAAGTCCAGGAATCGAGTTGGCCACTCCATGCGAATAATTGTTTCCTGTTTAAGATAATCATCTACGATGCGAGCCCTGTGTGGTCTTGCGTTGTCGTCCTGTAACAGGAAAGCATCACCTATTGCCCCGGCATATGGGTGCATATAAGCATCAAGGATGTCATCTCTATAAACCTGAGCATTCACGGTTCCCCTTGGAAAGACATGGAGGTCTGTGCGTCCACCCGAAGAGATGCCACCCAAAACACAGACGCTGCCTCTTCCGTATGCATCTCTTTCATGGGCATTTGACAGATTATAACGGGTTCCAGATTCTCTCCATATCAAATAACGCCTACTATCACTTTCTAGACTGACCTGGACTCATCTGTAAAGAGAACAGCCCTCCATTGATCAGGCATCCAGTGCACATGTTGTCGTGTCCACTGCAAACGGTCCCTCCTATGGCGTGACGTGAGTGGCACGCAAATGGCTGGTCGCCTCGCATACAAACTACCTTTGTGAAGCCTTCCACGCACAGATGACGTTGACACCAAACTTCCGGTGGCTGGAGCAAGGGAGGATCTAAGAAGAGTCGAAGTAGCGGTTCTATTCCTGCGTGCACATAATGTCAAATATCGGTCAATCGGTCATCGGCACTCATCGTAGCAGTTGGCCGTCTTTTGCTGAACCTCCTAGATGCCGAATCTGTGGTTTGAAATTGCCTCCAATGTCTATGAACCACAGAAGAGCTCACATTTAGCCATCTGGCCTCTTCTGTTTGACTTGTCCTGCCTCTAGTCTCCCAATGGCTCTCCATCGTAATTCTGCAGGCAAATGATGCCTGGACGTCATTGCTACGAATTGGTATCTCAGATTTCTGATGTCACTATCACAGTGAAATATGTGGGCTTTCTCTCAAACATGGACTTTTATGCTCCTCGCAGATGACGTATTCCGAGTGCAGAGCCACTAAGTTGCAAATTGCAGTTTTGCTTAGCTACTCTTACTTGGCAAGATTCAAATTTTGCACCGTTTGGCTTATTTTTGAGGAAGTTTTCGCTATTTTGGGGATTTTTTCCGGAATTTATGATAAACAGTGTAGTTGTGTTGTGTTAAAAAGGTTTCTTGCAGTTAGATATCCCATCTTGCCTGTGATAACTGCTTGTATAACATTATTAATTACATTCAGTTGTAATTAGTTGTTTGTTTTCCTAATATAATATCTTAGCATCTGAAACAAGGACAAGCAAAAAAACGCCTTTAACAGTCTTATTTAGTTTTATTTGATAATTTGCAGAATACTCTATGGGGGCTGGATCCACCTTTGTTGACTTTGGATTGCAGTTTAGGTGAGAGGTTTCTTGAAGCTAAAAAATAAATAAATAAAATAAAATAAACTGGATAATCTTATTGAATTATAGTTAAATAAAACTACTTTAATCATCTATTAACACTGAGGTTGAAATCATCAAGCATAATAACAGACTGATAAAAAAAAACTAGATAGTCACGATTTTTCAGTATAAAGGTTTGAAAACTGAATCCAAGTGAATGTCACACGTGTAAAAAAAGAGACAATAATAACTCAAGTCTTTTTAATTAGATAACAACATCTTTAAAAAAATGAATGAGAGGACGCGTCCAATTATTTATCTCTATTCTTTCCCTTTCCCAACTTTCCTCTAGATGACCCCCACTATCCGCTGGGCCAACACCGATTTCACTTCTCTAATTGATTATACTCTACTCTGGCAGAGTCGGTGTTGGCTTTGCCCACCTACGCTACACGGAGGAGGTTAGAATTCTTATTTGTCACGAAAATTTTCGAAAAATTCTTTAAAATGTTCAAATAGCTTTTAGTTTAACTCTTTGCATATATCACTCATGTTAAGGAACAACTGTATTAATTAAACCGAAGAGTATGTTTAAAATAATTTGATTGAGATAACTAATTTAAGGTCTTTTTTTTACATCTGGAATAGAATATATATTACAGGATGATATTTTTAAATATGTTTCCTAAGTCCCATGAAAAGAAATCCTTAAAATCTTTTAGACATTTTCTTCGTACATCTGTATGAAGCATTATAGTGTTACACTATAGTCCCATACTTCAAAAGTTAAGAAAAAAATTAAAGTTACTATTGACGGAGTCATAGTGGTCGAAAGAAAATGGCAGCCGAGGGTTCACATTCTGGGTCGAACACTCCCTCCTTCTATTCTAACCTCCTTACACTTCATCAACGAAACCCTTACCGAATAGCCGTGCAAAAGGTCCGGAAAGTTTTTATGCAATACTCGGTAGCAAATACATATGCCATTAAGGCAACCGTTTTGTACATATTTTTTATTTTTCAAATTAAATATTTTATACAATATGAATTTATGGGCTTTGGACTATTTTAGATCCGTTCAGAAAAACATAGCTTGATCATTTTTTTTATTTATTAAATAAATCAGGACTAACTTTTTCTGTCTCCTTGAAAAAGATCCAGGACAGACTAGTCTTCATTTCTTTATATTAATGAATTGCTTTTCCACATTTCCATTTGTTCAGGTTTCCTATTATTTATTTAGCATTAATTTAATCTTAGCTTTAATTTTTAATAATTTTTATTAATTTACATTCATGAATCTTTCATTTTTAAAGCCTTAAATACTTTTTAATATATATAT
>KK117155.1:121314-155282 GCA_000611955.2 Stegodyphus mimosarum
ACTTTAATTTACGTATGTTAGACTTGTTTTCTTTGAAATCTAGTAATTTATATATGTTATTTATTTGATTATAAATTTTAATGATCACTGCTTTAGAACATAATTAATTAAAACTGTTTGGAATGTCTAGAAGTTTTTAAACTTTCATTGACTTTTAGCTTTAATTTGCATTCATTATATATATATATATAGTTCCATAAAAATAATTTAACTTTTTTAACTTTCCAGTTATCACAAACCTGAATTAAAAAAGATGCGAAAAGGATAAAAATTCAAATATTTAATTTTAATTTTTAAAAAGGAAGAATGCAAAAGGCAAATGTGAAAACTACAAAAAGAACTTACATCAATTACTTAAAACTTGGAACAAATTTTATTGCTTTGAATACGTTCGTAATCATGGGTATCATCAAATTCAACACAATTAATCATTTTGCAATATAGGAAATCCAATAAAATGTTTCTGCAGGCTATAAAAATGTGTAATCTTTAATAATAAATTATAATTCAATAAATGATTTTAGTCATCCTATAGTTTTTACTTGGTTAATAAATTAACGTTATATATATATATGTGTGTGTGTGTGTGTAATATTTATTTATGCTGAAAGGAAGTACATAACAACATGAGTTTCCCCTGAATTGTTTATACTAAATCCTTACCATCACACTCTGAGACTGTACATCTTAGAATCTTCTGAAGATTTATACGTTGCAAGAACCAATTGTGTTGCTGTACCTTAAATTATTTAGATTTCTTTCTTTCTCACTTTCGAAGTAGGATTTCAGATCTACGTCTCACCCACAGCCAGTTTGATAGTTAAAAGAATGTGTAAACAGAAAACTAAAATCAGCAAAAATATAAAAACATGTGAATAAAAAGCAATTAATTCTCAAGCTGTCTCTGAATCAGTGTATTTCACATTATCAAATACTTCCTCTTAGCTTAAATAAGCAAACTTAAATCGTAATTTTATATTATGTGTTACTGAAGTTATATGGGCGCGTTTTAAAGTCATTTATGAGTTATATTCTGGTTTTTGTTCTTTCTCTTGCTTTTCCAAGCATACAGTTATAATAAACATAAGACATAATAACAGAATAAATCACATGCTCGAATTATAGCCCTAGAGGCAAACTGCTTGTTCAGACTTTTCACTAACCGATGTAAAAAATATATGTATATGAAATAGTATATGTTATGTGACAGGTATAAATGCAAATATGCTGTATATAATATTAGCTTTATAGGTAATACCTTCCAGTTTTGACTGAGGCATACGTATTAAGACAGAACTTGCAAGACAGGGAAAACGATTGTTCCATTTACTGAAATGTAAATGTTTATTATTTAATGAGAAATAGAACACGCCTAATACATTAAATGTATTTCTAGTAATTAGTTACTGCAATAGTTACCCAAGGTCTTTCTTTTCACGGATTAAAACCATCAAAGCAACCAATCGCGACCCCCTTTTTCGCTCAGGTAACGTGGAAAAGTGTCCGACTCCATCACTCTTCCTTAAGTACCACCTTGCCGGAAAGGGACTCGAATAGTTGCTTCCCGTGACTTTAACCAAAGGGAGCGAGTCTAATTTTAATGACTCACGCCGTTCTCTATGCGAGTGGACAATGAACGGATATCATTACGGAATTGCCAGCCACTGCAGGAAACGAGTTCTCCTTGCCTGAGTCGGAAACTCTTTCTCGTGATTTCAGAGCCCGGTTAGAATGGTCTTTCGAAGGGAAATAATTACGGGGAAAGATTGCATTTGAAATGCATATAGAGGCAAGGTGACTACAATATAAAATAACTTGAGTTGTAAAAAGTAACAGGCGAACTGTAGCTGACAGGGTACATAAGTATGAATAGATTTATTCCGCTTTCTTTGAGCAAAATTTATTATTCTGAGTTCTCAGAGCCACATTTCGCTTAATAAAATGCAAAGAAAGTGGAATAAAATGACCTACATTTAAAAACTATTTCTTGATAGGCCAACTAGCTGGCATGTACTTTGAAATGTTGTTCATTATACTCTACGTCGATTTGGAATGTCAACAAATACTGCTGACTTTTAATGCAACAGACTGAAAAGAAGAATTATGGATCACGAAGGGAATTGATAAATAACTTCTTCGATACAATATAGAAAGTAAGTTGTCTGTAGCATATAAATGTTCAAAATGATAGAATATTATGTTTTGGCCCATAAATTATGAAATCCAATTTAGATAGGGAAATATGAAGCTAAGTATGTACAAAATTTGTGTCAGATTCAGATTTTGTATCGGATTGGAAAAGTCTTAACAATCAGTTTGCCTTTAGGACAATAAACCGATCACATGATTTAGCCTTTTATTATTATATGTATTATTATAATTATATACATATAATGCACATTAGCATTAAGTAATGAACATTTAACTTTCCATATCTTAATTAACTTCAGCAATTGCGAGCAATGAAAATAACAGCTGAAATCAAGGCTTAACGTCTTTCCTATTTCTTGATAAGCCAATCATCCATCCACCTGTTTAAGAATGCTATAACGCTTTACAAATTTTCGTACTATTGAGGCTAAATTAATTATGTCGGGTTATTATGTAAAGGACAGAGAAATATGGCGTAGAAATTAAAATCATTATTTTAAAGAATACGAAATATGACAAATCACTGTCTAACTCGCAGTTAAGTCCTTAAAATACTAATAAATCCTTTAATTTCTGCTTTTCTTTAAATGTTCCACAAATATGTTTTTAAGGTATTTCATTTCGAATTTTTTTATAACACTGAATTAAAGGAGAAAATGGGTTATTCGGGATTCTTTTGATATTTTTATGTGTCTTTTCAGTACACGAACACAGGTAGAAAACTTGATAACTAGAGTTTAGTAAATAACGCCTGGTTGAAATGAAAAATTTTACAGCCTTTCAAGAAGCAGATGTTTGCAAATCTCAAGTTAAGTTTACTCTCAATGCATACTTTGAAGAACGAACGACAATGAAGCTTTAGATAACCAAACTCGAAACGTCAACAGTAAGCGAGATTTAGAGGTCCTCATATACAGCGATTCTTCAAAATTATGGAAACATCTAAAAATATCTAGCATTGTGAACGTAATATTGTGCAAAAGCAAATTTAGCATCTAAAACTGCTTAGAATCTTTTCATTGTGGAGGCAAACAAGTCCTGAATGGGCTTAGGTATTTTAGATCATTCTTCGTTCAGAAACTTCTCCACTCCTTTGACAGATGCTGGGGAGAAAAAAAAAGGACTCGCTGTATTTTGCATTGCAGTCTGCAGAGATTTAATGCTATTTAAGTACGGTGACTATGTAAGCAGAAGAAAATATGTAACTTCATATTTTTCAAACTACGACTGAAAAAGCTAAATTGTGGATCATTATTATCTTGAAAAATGTAATTATTAACATGAATCATTGTTGACCTTGGTTGCATCAATACATAGCAGAAGAAACTGAACTGAAAAGCAAGATTTCGGAATATAGAATTATTGGTTTATTTCTTTGCAGCTTTAGAGCAAGACATAGGCTTTTTAATTTACTTTTAGTTACTTTTATTTTGAATATATATAAATACGATGGCTTTGCTCTACGCGAACGGGCAACCGCTAATTAACTTTCCGCAATTTCAGGATCTTCCCGCTAGACAGTACTTTCGAGAACATTATGGCATGTTATATAACCGCTGATATGAATAGTGAGTACGCGCCATTTTTTAGTCAGACTGCTTCCTGCTATTGCTGTTACAAGACCCTGCGTTACTTTGTCCATTCTTCTTTGCTTTGTTAGAGTCGTTATGACGTCGAAAGCCTAAATTTAACCTTATTTTAATGGAAATCATTATTGAATATGTAATTTGGAGAATTTCGTCTAAAGTAAGAATGATCTGTCGTTTGAATTGAATAAAGCTATGTAGCTATAAAGTTAAATTCTTCTGTGTCGTCATTTTGCTGCATTCCACTCAGCCAAACAATGCCCGGACTCTAATGTGACCTGATTGCCAAGCTTCGTCATTTCTGTGCCTATTCGCAAAATCATCACATATATATATTTATGAATATTGATATATATTGAATATATATGACTCAGAATATATATTGTTGCGATAATACAGTTTGCTTGCTTTACCATTCAAAGCAATCAAACTGTATTGTCGTAAATTTGTTTATAGCCAAAAACTATACTCGTTTGAACTAAGAGTTATGCTGTTAAGTCTATCAGTTATCTTCCTCTTTCTGTAAAAATTACGATTCTTCTCATAATAGACAAATACGAAATGCAAATTCTGGAAATACTTCCTTAAATTATGAACACTATAAGAAATTAAAGTTTGAAATTCATCTAAACTGGTTAGTATAAAATAAAAGCCCTTACGACAGAAGAATAGCGTCATTATATACGTGAAAACAGATTTGAGTGAAATTTAACTTTTATTACACATTTTAATGGGATCGAAATGTTCTATTGCTCAGATTATGAGCACTTTCTTCTAATTCGAAACAAAAGAAAATTAAACTAGCTCTTTGTAAATTACATTGAATTTTATTCTGTAATTTCCTAATCATTAGTACGTTTTAATTGCGCATTGAAATCTAGTAAACATAATTACCGAAAGATTATTTCAAAACGTATATGGAATTCTCAATATGATTACAAAGAATACTTGTTCATAATATTTCTTAAATTTTGAAACAAATTGCTGTTGAGCATTTTATTTTCATTTCCTTTGACTAAGAGTTTGCCAATATCCTTATAAAGAATAGATAGTCCGTAAATAAACAACTTAGCTTTCCAGCTAACTTCATCCTTTTTTACATGAATATTCATTGAAGTAAGAAAGAAAGGTCGTAAAATAGGAGATATATAACCTAATTTGTTAGTTTAAGAGGTATTTTAGACCTAAAATGGTGCTTTTGCCAAAGTCAGCAAACATTTTATGTCAGGATGAGGGTGGTAAGGTTGATCAGAAAACAGAATTCAAATTACTGTTTTAGTCTATTTGTCATACGCATAAAAGTGAGATTGCACGTAAAAGTATTATTATGCAAGTCTCAAAGAAAGCAAAAAGTTTAAATTTCCCGTTAAGCGAACATAAAATATTAAAGGGACTTGCGCAAATTGTTTGTCGTTTTTAACGTAATCCTCAAAAGCGCATAACAGGAAAATTTATAATTAAGTGTAAATATATGGCTCATTTATATATATTTGATTCTATGGTAGTTTCAAAGCATTAATAATAAATTAATCAAAAAGGCAGAGTTTTAAATGCCCTTAGGACATTAGTTGAGTTACCTTTCGCATGAACGTTTTGTTTGGACTTTTAAACCATTATCTGTTTATTTTGCAAATGAGTATAATGTATTTTCAGACGTAAAGAAAGTTTGCTTTTCACTGTTAGTCATAACGGGTTAGTTGGTAATAACGTTAGATGCATTATACTTTTGATTGGAGTTTCATAGTTTAGTCTGTCATCATGTCATTAAATAATATTGATACAATTAATTCTTTTTGCAACTTTAGTTTAAGAGAAAACATTCGATCTGCATTTTGCAAATTACGCAACGTTACAGAATCGTGTAATGAAATGATTATTTTAATAATGAAATGATTATTTTAATAATGAAATTTAAAAAAATGCCAGTGATACAAACGGAATAAAAATTAAATTTTAATATAAATTTTTCTAACATGTAACAATAATGTAATTAAAACTGTAATTGTATACGAATATGAATACGTGCAAATAACGAAACATTTATTCAATAAAACAGAACATAAGAAATTTGAATTCTTGTATACATTTCAAAGTGTCATGCATGAAATAAACTGTAATAATGATGATGCAGGAAGTAAAACCAAAATATTAAAACCCTTAAAAACGAATAAGAAAACATAAAATGAAATTTTTTAAATAAAATATTTAGTAATAAAATGATAGTAATGAGAGTAATAGTGATTTTAGTAATAAAACAATTTAATATTAAAAAGATTATAAATACATTACTAAATGCAGTAAAAGGTGTCCAAAGTAAATGAGCTACGAATTTGTGCATTTCAATTTTTCTATTTTATCTCTCATTTAAATCTGCTTTTAGTTTTTTTATATAGCAATTCTATTTTTGTCTCTTCATTTGTATGACATTTTTATCTCCATACGGGATAAAAGAACAATTCCAAAGTCTCCTTTTAATTACTTTTTGGCAAAGTACACGCATTCTCATAAACATCCATGTAGAAAGTTATTTATGCAATAAGACAGAAAATTTTTCTTCTGTCAAATAGATGCATATAGTTTTATGAATGTGTATTTGGCTATAAAAATGTAAAAACTTCTTTCTGTTAAGAATTTCAGAAGGTATTGCGAGAAACTCATATCACAATTTTAAACGAAAAGCAGAAAACATCCGGCAAAAAAATCAGAACTCTCATTTTTTTATTGTTTTACGTCACTGTTCGGCCATACGATTTACAATTACTTAAGAAATAATTTTAAGTATTCTGTACGACCATTAAAATTTGGAAACTGTATGATAAAAAAACAAGCTGAATGTTTAAATCCACATACAAAACGCAACTCAGTAACTTTACAGCCAAACATAAGCATCGTGATAAATTGATCAGAATATTAAATTATGATAATTTACGTATGAATGATAAAAACAAAATAGGTGCTACACTGGAGTGGAAGAAAAATATATGAGATTTAATTTCAGTTCGTTTTTTTTCAGCTATAATAATTATAAATCAATGAACTACAAAGATTAAGGTTTCCACAGTTAATTATTCTACCATGATTATTTGAACTGTTCATCTTTTCATAATTATTTTCATCAATCACGTATAAAAATTTCAATAGTGCATCTCAAAAAAGGACATTATTTTAAAACTCTTCAATATAAAGACACTGAAATTCTGCAATCAATCGAAATTAGTGACTCTAATTTATAAGGCTTATTTTAAAAACTAACACGTTCGTTTCTATGGTAATTCTATCTATACCTTCTATTTCCTATGTCAAGCATTACCAGATTGTAAATCAGTTTAAGTAGCGAGAGAAAAGCTTAGAGAGAGAACTGTGGCAACCAGCCAGCATAGTGGGATAACCGAAGAAGAAGAGCCTCCCATCTAACCAAAGTGTAGATTCGGCGAGTAAATTTTGTATCTGTTAGAACAGAATGTTAGAATACCATTTGCTAGAGTCAAGATTTTAGCAGTTGAAAGTTATGTTGTTATTACATTTATCTAAATATTTGTGTTGCTAAAACTCGGTAAATAGCGGTGGTTAGCATTTGTTAACTTTCATTGTGTTCTACAAATCACAGCTTTAATAAAACTTTTAGTTAAGTTTCATCTCTTGCCTGTGTTATTAAAGCTTAGTTAGACTGGTTTTGATTTGATAAAACGATAATTCGTCGCATGAACAAGGCTAGTTAAACAGTTAATTAGGTTTAACATTACAAATTACGCAAGAGAGATGGAGAGGTATCAAAATGATCGCAGTTAATTTGATTGCCATCTTAAAGCGCTGTTTGGACAAAGTACAAAACGTGTGCATTAAGAAAGATGTAACGGAATCATCACGTGAAAAGTATATTTATCTGTAAATAATACTGCAGTAAAATTATTTTGAAAACTTCGTAACAATTTTTACTCTTCAGTGGGAACTGAGTAAAATGTATCTAACGTAACTAAGCCATTACCGAGAAGATTACCGCGCGTTGAAAGAAAGCAGTAATAAACCAAATAAAGTATAAATCAGAATATTAAATAAGACATGTAATAAGATCTCATTGAAGGCCTTATAATATTATTATTTCTGCACATAATCGTCATTAGCGTTATATTTTTATGCAAAAGAACTTTAAAAAAGTGTTTTAATTGTTCTTGTTATGAGTATTCAACTAATAAAATTTGCCTAGAATAATTTATAAATAGAATTTTGTTAAAGAAAAAAATATTGTGTCATTAAAAATGGATACCCATGAAAAGAAAACTGATGCTTTAAATCCTGAGTCTTGGTCCATTTTAAAGGTCAACTTAATTGTGGCTTCCTGTTAAAAAATTTCATTTTGATTACTATAGACAATTCTATGACTTCTAATCAAATGTTCTTAGAGTAAACATTATTATTCGTATTTTTCTGTGAAATTATACCTCTGTGTTTATATTTAAGGACTGAATTCAAAATCTTTGTATTTGAATACTTATTTATAAGTTAGATAGATTTATTCCAATTTCATAGCCCACGAAAATATTTAAATCTAACTTAAAAATAAAAAATAGATATTTATTTATAAGTTAGATATATTCTAATTTTATAGCCTATGAAGATTAGATAATAAAGGCATTTTGCGCATATCAGCATATCATTTCCACAGTGGATTATTATTTACCTCCTGGTTTTTCGTAAACTGAGAGATGCAATCTTAACTAACACTAAGACTACGTCTAGTTTGATATGTGAATATATGTAATATTCCTGAAAAACTTATTAAATGCAATGCAATTGTAATAAACTGTCCTGTTTTATAGACAGATAAACATTTCGTCAATCGAGGCAAAAGGAAACTAAATCTGCTTAGTGCAGCTGAGAATAATTTTTCAAACTCTGCCGCATGATAACACTGGATGTTGTCAATAGACATTTACAGTAATAGCAAAAGACGGAACGCTTTCGCAATCATTTATGATAGAATAACTTCGAGAATCATAAAATGTTTTATGGTATTTCCTTCACCCTCCCCAAGATTTTTCGAATAGCCCATAAAGAATAGCAGAATGATAGACGACGTCACTTGGTGAGTCTGAGTTTAATACAGATATGGATCCGTATTTACAATTTTAGAGCCGAATATGTACCTTAAAGTTTAATGCATTTTTACAAAACAGAAAGAAAACTGTTACACTGAAAAGGAAAATTTATTGTTAAGAAATATAGCTTCCACTTTTTAATTTAGTATCTTTCATTTTTTTAATTTACTTTGTAGGCAGCTTTCCGGTGCTCTCTAAAAATGAACTTAAAATCAAAAATGTTAACTTTTTATATCCCCATTAGATTTTTTTCGTTGAAGTTTCTAGTATTAGTAATATATCATTCGCGTAACTTGCGTCATCAGAAATGTATGAAACATTAAAAATAATAGCTAAATAAAAGAACTCGTTTGACAAATTTAAATACATAAGTTCAAGTTTTACTTATTAAACACAACGTATTTAACCCATTAAGTTTAAAATGAGTGTAAAACCTAGAATCTATATATAGTGCAATATTTAAATTATTTGCAACATTATAACCTCAACATTATTTGATATTTAAATTACTATATAGAATGGAGTAATAGTTAACGTCGTTAAGGCGATCCCTTTTGTTTGAGATTCTAAATAATCTCTGTGAAAATAATTTAATTGAAATCAAATGTACCCAGAGATTAAATTCTTCAATGGTAATTCTTATCCTCTTTTCGGGTTTCTTAACGCCTAGCATATATATATTTGCAGAGTGTGTTAGGCTTTTCAGAGCAAGAATTATGAGAGGTAAGCAGAAAATTTCTAATATTCTTACTTTAATTAAGGGAAGACTGTGGTGGAAGGAAACCCAATAGCGAAATCTAGGTGGCGACAAATTACTACCCCTACATTTTACTTTGTCGCCCACACAGGAAAGTGTTTAGTGACTCTGATTGCCGCACCGAAGGGCCCGGGTTAAAATCTCTGAGTATGCATGGATGTAAATTATCGGTCCCTTCATAGGAGGCAACGGTGGCCCACCTATTAAGTAGTTCCGTTATAAAGTGACGACAGCCTCTGGTTTAGTACTGGCCAACACTTATAACGGTTATAACCCGCCATTACTTTTTTTTCACCACTTGCAGAAAATATTAGGATTTTCATAGAAAGAAACATAAAAAATCATGATAATCATCCACTGAGATTCGAAACTGGAACTGCGAACAGCCTACCAATTACACCACAAAAGCACGGAATAAGAGAAGTGAAAATTTTTCATACAGTTTTGGGCAACAAAGTAAGAAACTTTTCTGGTTGTAAATAAGCTGAAGTTAAACAGATCATCTGTCCTTATATCCTTTTAATTAATTTTGTCCTGTATTAACATATTTGAAGAGTAAGTGAAAATAAACAAGAACATTTAGGAAAACATACTGAAATGCTAACTGGTTAACAAGAGAAAACTATTTTACGACAATTATTTTTGACCTGAAGTTCAAATGAACCGTAAATTTTATCAGAAATATATGAAACAAAATTTCTTTTTAGGACGATATTTAATGGTTTGGACAAGAGAGAGGGGTTTCGAATCTAATCTGTGACGCAATCTTTCTGAATTATACATTTGATAAAATATGTGATTTTTTAATGTACCATAACTAGAAAAAAATAGGTTCTGAATATAAAAAAAATGTAACTTAATCGTAAATAAAATCTAACTGTATTATAATAACTAAGCATGGGGTATACACTGCATTCTTCTAAGCGATTTGTATTTTATTTATTTACTCTGTTTGTGCGTGTGTGTTACGAAGAGTTAACTCTTCTTAGTCACTGGTGCGCTTCTTAACTGCTCCATTAATAATGCATCTTACTATATGATGCTAAATGTTCAGTCTGTTCTAGAAATAGTCACTCGGTCTAAAATTACTTATAGGATACATTTCCTTTCTAAAAATCACATAAATTTCTTCAGAAATAAAGAAGTAAAAAAAAATTAACCAAACGCTTTTTCGCATGACACCCTAGAAACAACGATATGCAAATCTGAAATTCCGGTAACTTCCAGTTTTGTCAATGTGAACAGATACCATTAATCTTTCCTCATTTCTGTCTTGAGTACCGACACTTGAAACATAAATCCATTCTGAAACGTGATCTATTCAATGCGCTAGTTCAATTATAAGTGAAACAGAACAAAACTTCCTTCTCCTGAGAGCCAAGAGTTGCATTTGTTTCAATGTCACGTCTAGTATGCTACATTGTCACATGACGTATATAGTCTCAGTAGATTATTCTTATGAAAAAACAGTGTTGGTCACATAATCATGGAATCTCTGACCCAAGTCCTCCTTATGTATCTGATGCATTTATCGCAAATTTAGCCAGTTTAAATAGCTGCAGACGCTGTTATTTACAATATTGTCATTACCAGAAAATATTAAACTTGCCATGTAATTATTAAAAACTCAACTGTTAGATTTCAGAAGTGAAGTTTTATTTACTTAAATCTATTTAGACGTATCGAATATGACACCGGAAATGAGCTACAATAGACATAAAACTACCAAAGTTAAAGTCTTATTCTTCAGGAGCTAACTTCATGTTCAGAGACTGTCGCTTCTGTATCAGTGTAGCGGTTACTAAAGTTGAAATTTCTCAATTTTGGTTCATTGTATAAAGACGCTGGATCACTCTGCAGTCAGTTAGTTCCAACTCTGCTGTCTATATTTTCTACGAAAAGAGGAATTCTGATTCTTTTAGATTGTCTAAGAAGATATTTTACGTATTTTTAAAGTCTAATAGTAATTTTGGTTTTGTTTACCTATGACCATATCTCGTTAACCTACCTCGATTCGTTTCCAACAGCATTTTAGTCACTAGATTGCTTAAGTCCTCTATACTTCTTAATTTATTCACGTTCTTGATAGAAGGGTTGAGGATTACATGAACGTGAACAAAATAAAATATTATTTTGCTCTTACAGTAAGTGCTTACAGTAAGAATATCTCGGGAAAGTGCAACCACTCAGATTGCCATTATGTAGACAGCCAATTTCAATAGCAGATGCCGTCGGAGCCGCAATTTTTGGTCTCTAACCAAACAAGGAAGATCAGAAACCGACTGCCGGTTTTGTAGCTCAACGAATAAGCCTCAAGGATCAGAGAGCAGGAGGCCTTCGATTCAATATTATTCAAAGCTCAAAACATTACAATCTTAGTAATTCTCCACACAATCAAAATGATTTTCAAGGATTATAAGACCGTAACAAATAAATATAAAAGTAGGTAAAATATCAAATAGAGATTAATGGTTTTAGAAAATTAAATGTCAATAGTTATGCTGACTAAATTAAGAATTTTAATACATATGTAAAATAAGTAAAGAATTTGAAGTTAATAAATTTATAAGCAAAAAATTTTAATATATCACCTTTTTCGGAAATCTGATTTCATGAATATGTAGCATTTGCCTAAGACTTTCCATTTTTACTGCATTTTACGATAAAAATAAATAAGTTTTGCTATCTGCCATATATCGAAGAAAAGCAAAATAAGTTTCCACTTGTTAGAGATTAAATTTAACATTAGGCATAACAAGGACTTAACTTTCTTTTTCTTTTTAAATTCTGTATTAAAAATGCTGAGTTAGTTCGTTGACACCTGAAGCAGCTCTTAAGGGTATTCCTGTTCAGTCTTTGAGAAGAAATCATGTTCTAACAAAGTTGGAATTTATTGCCAGTCTTCATTGCCTAAGGTATTTATCTTCCAAATTGTAACAATACATGGTAGCAAAGTTATTCAAAATCAAGCCTTACTTTTCAATATCTTCTTACTTGACGTTACTCCTCGTTACTGTTGTATGAAACCAGTAAGCTTTATTAACTTCTATCATAAGAACAACATAAATGTAAAAAAGAGGCGAAGTTCGGGTGAAACAACGTTCGGTGCAGTTGGTGTCATAGACAAAAGAGTTGAGATCTAACGGATGGCAAGTTCGATAAGAGTTCCTTTAATCATAGTAGTAAGAATGTACAACGTTCTTTGATTCATTTAAAAAACAATTTACTACTTTCTTTGATACAGGATTTCTGACTTGTCAAGTTTTAACGGTCAACAAATTGCGTTAAAACAATTTGACTTCTCCAATTAGAAATTAACTTGCCAAGTTAGAAATCCGGTATCCAAGAAAGTAATAAACTGTTTTTTAAATGAAATGAAGAACGTTGTACATTCTTACAGCTGTAATTAAAGGAACTACTATGAAACTTGCCATACGTTAGACCTCAACTCTTTTGTCGGTGACACCGACTACACAGAACGTCGTTTCTCCTAAACATAGTCCCTTTTTCTCATTCATGTTGTTGTTATGATATCATTAATTTAAAAAAAACTAAACTAAAGGTTATGTTCTTATTTAGACACTTAAATGATCAAGCGTTTAAACAAATAAGTGAACTTCAATTTTGTTTCTTGCTTTTACGCTGCACTGGTTCTTTGAAGTTTTAGATTTTTAGATTTTAGGGACCTAAAAATATAAACACTAAGTTTAAACAGCTATTTTTAATTATTAAGCAATATGAATGTTCAAATTATATTTTAAAGTATAGATTCACGTTTCCTTTTTTATTTTCTATTGTTTTATTTGCATCTGGTGTCTTTCCCGTTACATAAATTAGAGTTAGTGAACGGCAACGCTTTTATCGTTAGAAAGCTGTTTACATTCTTTTCGCGATACGCTGTAATTAGTTTATCACTTAGTTAGGCCTGAACCCACAACGAAATGAAATAAAGAGTCGAAGCTGCACTCTAGTTCTGCGCTATAACTTCATCTGTTTATAAACAGGTTTTTTTTCCTTCTCTTTCGGCAAAGTTGATTAGCATCTGAGTGTCGCGGAAAACGCCAATCGGTGCAACGCTATCTATTGGTAAGTTTGTCAAATGCTCGTTGTGAGTATTATTTGGTATAACCTCGATAATAATAGTATTTTCTTTTAAGTTTTAGATTTTTTTCTTCGTATATGCTTAATAATCTACCTTGATGCCAAATTTCAAGTATCTATGACATTTAGAAGTGGTTTAAGTTTTGGAAGAGTCAGTCAGTCAGAGAGTGATAAAAATGGCGCTTTTCAGACCTTGATAATTCCATAATTATAAGAGACAGATTAATGAAATTTTGGATTCTAGATGTTCAAGGAAGCTCTATTAGCTACAATTGCAAATTTGTAGGTCTAATAGATTTTGAGTAATGCGGGGGTCGAAATTAGCTTGAAATGGTTCGTGTAATATACATATGGCCGGTGTCTCGCTGCTTTCTTTTTCGTCTGTTCCGAACTTAACTGACCCACTCTCGTGTGACTAAATTTATTTCGTCTGTTCCGAACTTAACTGACCCACTCTCGTGTGACTAAATTTATTTCGTTTCATGTGGAACCGAAAATCGAGCTTCTTAACGTGTCCAAGGCATGTTATGTGATTGTATTGCTGTGTCTGATGCGTTTAGTATTTTTGCAAAGTCTCTGATAGCTGTATGACGATTCGATTCAATTATGGCTTTAAATTTCTCATCGTCAACTTCTGGAGGCAGGCCAGGGCTTTGCGGAACTTCAAGATCTCCAGAAGAAATGTTTCAAACGAATTTTCTAAAACGTGCGTTCGGTTAAGCAATGAAAACTAAAAATTTCATATATCTTTGTGAGCCCCAGCTGCTTCCTTGGCTTTGTGAAAATAAAAAATTAAAATATGTCGAAAATGTTTTTTTTTTCGCCCCATGTTAAAATTGACTGTAAACTAATAGTTTTAAGTAAAAATTACATGGAATTTGTTTCTATAACAACTTAAAAATGTCAGCTGCTACGGAAAAGAAACATGAGATTAATAGAAGAATAACAAAAAGAACAAAACGTTATCTATTTCCGCAAACCGAAATTATTTTCTTGCCCACGCAATAGGTGATAATACAAAATTTCTATTCAAAACCCTATAAATTTTAGTAGTTTCGCAATTACCTTTTTTAATACTTAGTTGAAGAAGGCTATGCAGTTAATATTTGAGAATTTATAACGATATACGTACAAATGACGGATTCAATCGGAAAGTCATGTACCAATAATTACGGAGCTTTCAACGTTAAAGAGATAATTTGTATATAAGTAGTAAATTTCCTTAAAGATAAAAGCTGAATTAATTAATAAGACCATTAAATACTGGAAAGGTTTTAGAAATGCTAAATTATCGCGGTCCTTAAAAGAAAACTTGCCGATTCTCAAAGAAGGAAAAAAAAAAGTAACGATCTAGAAAGCAGCGCTCAGCACTATCGTGTAAGGAGGGAAAAAAGTAAAGATAAGACAAGAGCAAAATATTAAGAGCAAATGAAAGTTGCCTAAAATCACAGAACATGTGAAAATAAAGCTTCGAGCCATATAGTAAATTTGGAAGGTTTTGATGAATATGTAAAGCTTCTAGAACTTTTTCCGGAAGTATATACTTTAAACTTTTCTTTTTAAGAAAGTTACGCACCTACTTCAGAATTCAGCAGAGAACAACGACAAGAACGCAACAGCAACCTTCTAGAACTCATAGTACTACTAGTTCTAGGACTTCTAATGCTGCTAGTAGTTCTAGAAGTGCTACTACTGCTGCTTCTAGTACTGCTAATGCTGCTAGTAGTTCTAGTACTGGAAATGCTGCTAGTACTTCGTTTTTTTAGTAGTGGCTACTGCTTCTAATAGCTCTAGTACTGCTAGTAGTTCTGTAGCTGCTAGTGCTACCAGAAGTTCTAGAGCTCTTAGTGCTGCTAGTAGTTCTAGCTCTGCTAGCATCTCTAGTGCTGCTAGTGCTGTTGTACTGCTAGTAATGTTAGTAGTTCTATTACTGCAAGTGCTGCTACTTGTTCTAGTAAGGCTAGTGATGTTAGTAGTTCTAATACTGCTAGTGCTGCTAGTACTTCTAGCACAGCTAGTGCTCCTGGAACTGCTAATAATGCCAGTGTTGCTAGCAGTTCTAAAACTGCTAGGGCTGTTAGGAGTTCTAGTACTGCTAGTGCAGCTAATACTGCTAATAATGCCAGTGTTGCTAGTAGTTCTAAAACTGCTAGGGCTGCTAGTAGTTCTAGTACTGCTAGTGCAACTAATACTGCTATTGCTGGTAGTACTGCTAGTGTTGCTAGTAGTTCTATTATTGCTAGTGCTGTTAGTATTTCTAGTGCTGCTATTACTTTAAGTACCGCTAGTGCTGCTAAAGCTGCTATTAATTCTAGTACTCCTAATAGTTCCAGTACTCCTGGTGTTGCTACTACTGCTAGTGCTGCTAGTAGTTCTAGTACTACTAGTGCTGCTAGTACTGCTAATTCTAGTACTACTAGTACCAGTAATAGTTCTAGTCTACTACTAGTTCTAGCACTAATACCAGACCTGGCTCTACTAGTTCTAGCACTATAGAACCAGGTCTGGTATTAGTGCTATTAATACTAGAACCAGGTCTGGTATTAGAACTAGCACTAATACTAGTTCTAGTACTAGGTCTAGTTGCAGTTCTATTTCTAGTACTTGCATTAGTTCTAGATCTACTACTAGTTTTAGTACTTTTGCTTGCGCAAGTCTAGATCTACTACTAGTTTTTGTACTAGATCTAATTCTAGTACTTATTTTAGTATTAGATCTAGTACTTGTTGTACTACTACTACTATAATAATAATAATAATAATTAAGAAGATGATGAATAGTTGTACAACACATTTGATTAAACCAATATTGGAAAAAGTTTATTGTACGAAATTATCGCATTCTTCCCATGAAGGGGGCTGCTTGCCTTTGTGGTGTAAGTTAATTACACGGTTAGCTGACAGTTTGGAGATGACCGTGACGGTTGTCCCTGGTTGAGATCTCGAAGAGTAAGTGATGTCGCTTTCGAAATTAGATTTTAAAAGTGGCAAAAAATAAATAAAATACTAATTTATTCAATTATTGATTTTGTCCCTTAAAGTTCTTATCCGTTCTTTATTTTCAAAGTTATTGAATCATAGACGTGTACTTCCAGTTACAAAATTTTTTTAAATGAGGCATATATATTTACATTTTGGCATTTTAAAATTTAAAATAAGCAGTTTAGTAAAAACTACGAAAACTAACCTAACCAGTCCTTATACTTCTATGTAGGAAAATCTTATTTTCGTTGTGAAAATGTAAGGCGCCTATCATAAAATTCATAAAGGGAATAGTTTTTCCTTTCTACAATGCAATTTGATTTCATTAGTTAGGCTTTCACGCCTTTATTATTCTCAATATAAAACTGTAGACGAATTTTGTAAAGAGAATCATAACATTGACATAAATGAGGAAAAGTGGCCAAGTTCGGGAGAAACGACGTTCGGTGCAGTCGACAAAAGAGTTAATTTCTGATTGGAAGAGTCAAATTTTTTTAACGTAATGTATTGGCAATTAAAACTTGCGAAGTTAAAAATCCGATATCAAAGAAAGTAATAAATTGTTTTTTAAATGAATTTGAAGCATATTGCGCATTCCCAAAGCTCTGATTAAAGGAGCTGCTATGGAACTTGCCATCCGTTAGATCTCAACTCTTTTGTCGTTGATACCAACTACATCGAACGTCATTTGTCCTGAACTTGGCCGCTTTTTCACATTTATGTTGTTATGATATTATTAATTTTTGAACAGCTACATTAAATGTTACGCCGTTATTTAGACATTTAAAAAGCGTCTAACCAAAAGTATGAAACCTTTATTTTTCTTCCTTGCGTTTACCCTCCGCTAGTTTCTTTTTATGATAATGAAATAAAAATTTTTATTAAATTATATTATCGTATTATTATTTATTTATATTTATTAAATTTTTATTAAATTAAATTTCATTAAATTTTTATTAATTTATTTTATTGTTTTCTTGCATTTACGCTGCGCTGGTTTCTTTTATTAGCAATTTCTATGTTTTTCATAACGTTGGAAATGCTGCTTTTACGCTGCACTGATTTCTTTTTGTTAACAATTTCTATATTTTCCACAACGGTTGAAATGTTAGAGCGCGTAGCCCATTCAGTCTCTGGTATTTATTTGACACGTTCTGTACTTATCGACAAAGTTGCCGGTATAACATTCTCAGGTGGTTGTACTTTACTATAGTGCTTTCTTGAGCCTTAATTTGCCTTGGATCTAAATTAATGAGATAAACCCCATTAATAGTTTTAATTCGAAAGTGTGCAATATATGTCTGCCCTTTGCTGAATTTTAAAGAACCTATATCGAGCAGAGCGCTGTCAAGACTAAGGCCTTGTGATTTGTGTATTGTTATTACATATGGCAAGCAAATAGGGAATTGTTTTCAGTGAACATATACGTTATTCTTTATCTGTGGCTTATTCTTTACTCGTTCTAACTCGTATGTTATAATGGCTGAATATAGTTTCAATTTTTCTTGCTTTGCTATGGTTGACGTCGTTTCTATTTCTCCAATCGATACATTTACCAGCCCTTTGCTAACGTCTATTTTCCTACGCAGTAATACACGAGCTCCTATTTTGACTACCATGACAATTTCTAAGCCTCCAGATAATGAAGCATCATTCTCATTTTTCCTTTATAGTTTCCCTTGCTCGTTTAGTTAAGTACCGCGGGCAATCTATTTCATCTATGGCATCTAATCTGGTTTCTGACTGTTCCATACTTGATAACATTGCATAATTGAAGTGGTTACGCGCATTTTTAATGGCAAACAAACACACCCTACTGTCAGGTATCGCTGAAAAATTATTTACAATTTCAATCAACTATTCACTTTGGTTTACGGATTTTAATTTGATTTGGCTGACCTCCAAATAATGTTGTTTTTCGAAATTTTAGATTTTTAAAGGGACGTAAAAATGTAAACAATAAGTTTAAACAGCTATTTTTATTTATTAAACAATATAAACGTTCAAATCTTATTTTAAAATACAGGTGCACCTTTTCTTTTTTACTTTCTATCGTTTAATTTGCATCTGGCATCTGTTTTAATACATAAATTAGAGTTAGTGAACGGCAACCCTTTTAACGTTAGGCAGCTGTTTACATTATTTTCGCAATATTGCTGTAGTTAGTTTATCTCTGTAGTTAGGCTTGAACCCACAACGAAATGAAATAAAGAGCCGGACCTGCACTCTGCCTCTGTGCTGTAAATTCCATCTATTATAAACAGGTTTTTTTTTCTTCCCTGTCGGCAAAATTGATTAATATCTGAGTGACGCGGAAAATGACGATCGGTGCAACGTTATGTATTGGTGACTTCGTTAAACGCCCCTTTTGAGTATTATTTGGTGTAACCTTGTTAATAACGTTTTTTGAAGTTTCAGATTTTCTCCTTTGTATATGACTAATGATCTATCTTGATGCCAAATTTCAAGTATCTAAGTCATTTAGAAGGGGTCTAGGTTTTTAATCAGTCAGTGATAAAAATTGTGCTTTTCAGACAATGATAATTTCATAACTATAAGAGATATATTAATGAAATTTCGGATTCCAGGTATTCGAGGGAGCTGTACATACAAAATTGCAAGTTTGTAGGTCTAATAGATTTTGAGCTATGCGGCGGTCGAATGTAGCTTGAAATGATTCGTATAGGATGCGCATGGCCAGGATCTCGCTGTTTTCTTTCTTTTCCTTCTGTTCTCAACTTGGTTGACGTGTTGCTAAATTTATTTCGATTTATGCGGAACCCAAATGCCAACCTCCTTAACGTGTCCAAGATATGTTATGTAACTTTCAGTATGGCTGTATGTGATGCATTTAATATTTTTGCAATGCCTCGGACAGTTATAATGATAATTCGATTTATGGCTTTAATTTTCTCACCGCCAACTTCTGGAAGCCAGCCAGGGCTTTGAGGAATTTCATAATCTCCAGAACCAAATTTTTAAAACGAATTTTCTAAGACGTGCCTTCTGTTAAGCAATGAACGCAAAAATATGTATATCTCTTTGTGATCCTCTGCCGCTTTCTTGTCTCTGTGAAAATAAAAAATTAAAATATATCGAAATTTTTTTTCGCTCCATGTTAAAATTGACTGTAAACTAATGCATATAATTAAAAATACACGGAATTTGTTTTTATAGCAACTTAAAAGTGTCAGTTCTACTACTGCTAATGCTCCTTGTGGTTCTAGTACTGCTAGTGTTGCTAGTAGTTCTGTTACTACTAGTGCTCCTTGTAGTTCTACTACTGCAAGTGCTGCTAGTACTCCTAGTGCTGCTAGCAATTCTAGAACTACTAGTGTACTGCTAGTAGTTCTAGTACTGCCAGTGCTGCTAGAAATACAGTACTGCTCGTATTGCTAGTGCTGCTAGTAGTTCTAGTACTGCTAGTGCTGCTAATAATTCTAGTACTGCTAGCGGGGCTAATAGTTCTAGTACTCCTAGTGCAGTTAGTAGTTCTAGTACTGCTAGTGCTGCTAGTAGTTCTAATACTGCTAGTAGTTCTTAATACTGCTATTGCTGCTAATAGTTGTTGTGCTGCTGATAGTTCTAGAACTGGTGTTGCTGCTAGTACAGCTAGTGCTGGTACTGCAGCTAATTTACTGCTGGTACAGCCAGTGCTTCTGTTACTGCTAGTGCTGCTATTACTTCTAGAACTGCTAGTGCTGCTATTAGTCCAAGTGCTGCTAGTATTGCTATTAATTGAAGTACTGTTAGTGCTATTAGTACTGCTGGTACTTCCAGTGCTGCTAATAGCTTTAGTAGTGTTACTACTGTTAGTGCTCCTAGAAAGTTCTAGTACTGCCATTGCTGCTATTACTTCTAGTGCTACTAGTAGTTCTAGTACTGCATGCACTGCTAGTACTGCTATTAATTTTAGTACTTGTATTAATTCTGGTACTGCCATTCTTGTTAGTACTCCTAATGCTTCTAGTATTTCTAGTATTGCTAGTGCAGCTAGTACTGCTAGTATTGTTATTACTGCTAGTAGTTATATTACTGCTAGTGCTGCTATTGCTGGTAGTACTGCTACTACTGCAAGTGCTGATAGTGGTTCTAGTACTGCTAGTAGTTCTATTACTGAAAGTGCTGCTAGTAGTGCTAGTAGTGCTAGTAGTGCTAATGCTGCCAGTACTGCTAGTTCTAGTACTACTAGTGCTATTACTACTAATACTTGTTCTAGTTCTAGTACTAGCACCAATACTAGTACTAGTGCTGTTTCTTCTTTTATTATTATTCCAGAACGTACTACAACTAGAACTAGTACTTTTTAGTACTAGTTCTAGTTGTAGTACGTTCTGGTACTAGTACTACGTCTAATTGTAGTTCTCGTTCCAGTACTTGTACTTGCATTTGTTCTTGCTCTACTACTAGATTTAGTACTGGATTTAGTTTTAAGTACTTGTACTTGTTTTATTACTAGATCTAATACTAGTACTACTACTTCTTGTGTTATTACTACTATTATTATTATTATTATTAAGACGAATAAGGAGAATTGTTGTAGAACACATTTGATTAAACCAATATGGGAAAAAGGTTTATTGTATGGAATTATAGGATTCTTTCAATTGCACGGTTACTCCGGGCGATTATCGGTTAACTGTTGGCTACTGTTAATCTTACGGTTAGCTAACAGTTTAGAGATGACCGCGACAGTTGACCGTTTTTGAGATCTCGAGGAGTAACTAACGTTGTTTTTCAGATTAGTATTTTAAAGAGGCAAAATTTGAATAAGGTACTAATTTATTCAAATATAGTCCTTGGATTCAAAATATCTTACCAGTCCTTTATTTTCAGAATTGTTGAATCATAGAAATATAGTTTCTGTTGCAGAATTGTTTTAAATGACGCAAATATTAACATTTTGGCATTTTTAAATTTAAAATATTCAGTTTAATATAAACTAAAAAAACTAACTTAAAAACTAACCAGTCCTTATACTTGTGTTTAGGAGAATTTTATATTCGTTGTGAGGCGCCTTTGGTAAATTCATAGAGGGAATAGTTTATCCTTTTTACAATGCAATTTGATTTCAATAGTTAGATATTTAAGGTTTTATTATTCGCAATATAAAACTGTAGATGAATTTCGTAAGGAGAATCATAACAACAACATACATGCGAAAAAGTGGCCACGTTCGCGAGAAACGACGAGTCGAAAGTCGCTCGAAATTGTTCGTGTAAGATACACATGGCTGGTGTCTCGCTATTTTCTTTTCCGTCTGTTCCGAAGTAGGTTGACACACTGCCGTATGACTAAATAAAATATTTCAGTTACTAAATCATATTTTTGATACCCTATTATATTGTACTTGTGCATAAATTTATAATGTTTTGTTATGGAATGCACTTGCGTTACACATCGAATGAAAATGGAGTGCAATGGTTGAGTGGTCATTTTCTATAAATTGTGCCAATCGCTGCGTTGTTAGATGGGAATTCTCGCGAATAAACTAATTTAAGGATCTTTAGCTAAATCTGACAGTCTCTCTGAGGTAGTCATAAGATAAGTTAAATCACTTTCCCTCGGATCTAGAGACCCATTTCTTAGAATTATTTCCAGTAAGGGTATTATTGCTCCACATAACCCACAGTGTTTTCACCACTTTTTCTATATTTGACTCTCGGTTAAACTCGAAAAGCAGAACGTACTGCAAAATGTTGAACTTTATCTTCTTGACAACCTCTTGATTAGCCTCTTGAAGAAGATGGATTATCTTGTTTCGTCCATAAAATATACTCATGTGCAAAATTAAGACAATTTGTACATTATGTCGAATTTCTGAAAGAATTTTCGGAACACATTTTAGTGAATTTTATATCGAGATATATTTATAACAGAGAAAGAGATTAACAGCTTATGTACAGATTTTAATGAAATTCGATATAAAACAAATCAAACATACAAAAGTCATTTTATGTACGCATGATTATCATTAAATCTCATAGTGCAGAGGTGTCCAAAATCTACGTTCTGAAGTAGAGCAGAAAATGAGTCTAATATGTGGTAGTTCCTTTCCCACAGCAGATAGTGCGCGTAGCGTGAGAGTATGCTGGATAGACGTCAGCTGAGGAGTCCCTATGGCAGTCGATCCCACTCCTGTAGCAAGGCAGTTTCAAATCCGGGATGATTATCGGAGGGTGATGACAAGATGAGACTTCCCTCCCCAAAGCATCCCAACTATGCTGTAGAAGGTTAAGGTCAAGAGATCTGGCTGGCCAATCCATGCGACGAACGTCCTCACTTTCCTGGTAATCATCGACCAACTGAGCCCTATACGGAGGAGCGTTGTCGTTCTGATAAACAGAAAACCAGGACCAAACGCATCTAAAAATTCAAACATAGGATTCTAAAATCTTCACTCTGTACCTCATAACAGTCAGAGATCCTTTATCAAATATATGCAGGGATGTGCAACCGTCCAACGTAATGCCTGCCCAAACCATTACTTTTCCACCAGAGAAATGATCCTCTTCCCTATTGAGGGAGGGATGATATCGTATTCCAGGCTGTCTTCAGATACAGGTACGCCCAGAATCACTGTTCAGGCTGAATCTCGACTCATCTTTAAAAATGCACGGTGCTCCACTGAAGCACATGTTTCCTGGACCATGCTAAAACACTTCTTTTTGTGCTGCGGAGAGCGAGACGCAAACAACATGTCTTCTGGCATACAGCCGTATTTCTTGAAACCTTCAGGCAACTGTAGACGTGAAACTCGAGTTTCAGTGGCAGCATAAAGCTCACGTGAGAGCGTGAAGATGTAGCAGTTCTGTGTCGTTGCGCTGAAAGTGCCAAATAATGATCCTAATTCTTCGTTGTGGATCTTGGTCGACCTTCTCCAAGTCATCACGATATGTATTCAGTGTCTTGAAAGTGTTTCCACAAATTGAAAGAGATACTGGGCGTTACAGTGAGAGCTCTGTAACCACCTGTGCTTCTCATTGTTCTGCCTCAAATATAGCAACAATTCATCGTCTCATTTGGTCATCCATATATTCGTACCTACTCATTTTACATGATCCTTATTAAATTTACCCAACTCTTGCGAGAACTATGGCGATTGTGGTACAGAACAACAAAAAAGCCCCTAGGATACATATATTCCCTCCACAATCACATCTCCGACGCTCACCTATGCGCTTACATATTCGACTCTCAAAATTTGCGTAATTCTTCGTCGGCATAATTAGAGCCTTGGTTAAATACGTTTCGTAAAAATACACATAATTTACAAATTCTCGTAACTTTGCACACGATTGTAAACAGAATGTGCTCAGAAATTGAATACACTGTATTTTCATGGAAGCAAATCTACAATCTAAGCAATAATGGACAATAAACTCTTCGAAATGCAATGTTGCCGACTTGTAACAAATGTTGTGAACATACGCACCAACTCAGTATTTCCATTACGTACAGAATTTTGATCTAATTTTGTTATTCTTGCAGTATTATTTGTGTAAAAGTAAAACATATGTTTGACACTGGCATTCTTTTGTTACCAATAAATTTCTCTAGCAATAATCAAGTAAGCTTGAAATAGTTATTACTTTTTTATACTATTTAAACACAGAAACCGGAATTTCTTAGATATCGACAGTGCGTATCATTCTTCTTTGAAAAGGCAACAGACATATTTATATGATTTTCTGTTAGACTGCATTTGAACAACGGTTATTCTGAAAATTCAGAATCCTTACGGCCGCCATTTAATCACAAGGGCAATGCTACGTATTCGAGAGCTAATCTTAGTTCTGAATGTGTCAGTTTTAGTTTAGATGTAATTTGTTTGGCCAATATTAACTGTCTGAAATTGTTATTAGTTAAAATCTTATATAACTGTCTGTGCATAAAAACTATGTGACTTTGAAATAGCACAGATTAGAGAGATTTATTCTAAGCAATTGCCAAATTTAATGGTATTGAAATGCTTAGGAAATAGCTGTCGCGTACTTTGTGTGAAATATTTTCCTTCTTTAGGTCTGAATGCATTATTTTAGGTTTCGAACATGATGATTGGCTCCCGAGAGACTCCTTATTAAGCTGTATTATTAAATGCTCAAAATGCTCATATCCATATTTAAATTGAACGAAACCCATTACCATCTACCTCATAAAAAGCGAATTTCTGTAGTCTATACACAACCATAATGCGACCATAGAAAAGAAAAGAGAAATAGAGCTGTAAACAAATCATACTCCCGCTTACAAATGAAATTGGATGAAATCTTCTAGATTTAAATATTTAAAACGAATTCGGAATTGCTAAGACTTTCCCTTCAGCCTCAAAGAAAAAACTACGATAAGGTGAGAAATGAATTTTTAAAACAATAAATAAGGGAAAAAGTGCATAGAATAATCTAAAAAGTGTATAGGCTTGTTGATGTACTAAATTGAGATGTTTAAGGCGTTTTAAGTTAAATTATCAATAAAACCCGATTTTTGTGTTCCTTAAAGACTTTTTCTTTTCCTCTCAAAGTTTAAAATATCCCACATCAAAGCTTTAAAAAGTTGCACCGTTGTTCTTTAATTAACATTAAGAATAAAAAAACGCACTTTACGTCTAAACTCCCCCTTTCGGACAAAATTTAACCTCCAGCTTTGCTGCAAATTAATTACTTTTGCACTAAATTTGAGAACAAACCAAAGCTAGCCCTTCTTCATCAACGACCAACGCTAATCCTTCTTTTTAAAAGAGTACATCAGTCTTTCACAAAATAAATTTTCTATAAAAATCATTTGATGTTGCCATGCATATACAATATATACACTCTGAAAAAAAAAAAAAAAAAAAAAAAAACCAAAGCACCATGAAGGAAGTGGTTCCTTTTGATGAAATTGAGTATGTGTATAGCTCATACACTGATGATAAAACGATTAAGAAATCAAGGTCATAGTACCTGTTCACGGCTCAAATCACCCACTGAGTGTTCAAATTAGTAGTTGGTCGAACCGTCCTGGCGGCGATGCATGCTTGAATTCGTTGACGCAAGGAGTGGTAAAGGTTCCTAATGTCATTCTGCGACACATCCTGCCAGGCATTCATCAGTTGTCGCTCCAGATGTGCAATATTTTGTGGTGCCCAAATGTGGCGGCCTACCATGTCCCAGACATGCTAGATTGGTGAAAGGTCTGGGGACCTTGTCTGGTGGCCAAGAAAGAGAATCAACCGCACGGAGACAGTCCAGAGATATGCGAGCGGTATGTGGCCTGGCATTATCTTGTTGGAAAATGGCTCCAGGATGACGTGCCATTAAGAGTGTAACGCAACCGGCCGCAGGATGGTATCAACATATCGTTGAGCTGTTACATATGTACAGAAGATAACTAAAGATGACCTGCTGTCATAAGAAATAGCGCCCCACACCCTCACACTAGGGGTTATGGCTGTATGCCTTTGTAAAACAAAGGCTGATTGGGACCGCTGGCCCCGTCCTCTCCAGACACGAACACGGTGGTCATCTGCTTAAAGAGTAAAGCGGGATTCATCGCCAAACACTATTCGATGCCAGTCTGATGGCAGCCATGATAATGGGCTGCGACACCACTCCAGACGACTCCGCCGATGTTGTGGGGTCAAAAGCAAACGTCTCAAAGTTCTCTGTGAGCATAACCCCGCCTCAGACAAGCCCCGTGAGATGGTGTATGGTGCCAAGGGAGGTATAGACGAGACTGTAATGCGTTGAATAGTCGACAATGATACCATTGGGGCGGTTCGGGCCTGGAAAACAATCATCCTATCTTGCCTCGCATTTATACTCCTTGGAATTCCAGAGTCTTCATTTCGTCGGCTATTTCCGTATAGCAACCATTGCTGCTAACATCTTAGCACAGCATTGTCTGTACGCTGCAGGTGGCTGCGTATTGCTCTGTATGATCACCCAGCTTCACGCAACTCTACAATGCGACCACGTTCGAAGTCGTTTAGTTGTCTGTAAGGTCTTCGATATCATCGTAATGCCATCTTTAGTTGCTTCTTTTCGGAATTACAATGGTAAGAAGAAAATAGATAAATTTTCCGCCTCCGTTACTGGTTTTATACTTTGCGAATTGCGCTCTAGAAATGCGCGCTATGATCGCAATTCCTGTTCATTTGCCTTGAAACTTTGACCATTTGCAT
The DNA here is from genome assembly GCA_000611955.2 of Stegodyphus mimosarum. NCBI lineage: Eukaryota > Metazoa > Arthropoda > Arachnida > Araneae > Eresidae > Stegodyphus > Stegodyphus mimosarum. The sequence continues at coordinate 148,149 of KK117155.1, forward strand.
GTACAATCAAGATGTTTTTGCATACCAAATTGCGTTACAATCGCAAAAGTCCTTCTTGGTGCTTCGATTTTTTGCAAAAGCGTGTAGTTTGCCGTAAGACACCATCAAGCTGAACGTTAACTTATTCAAAATGAACAGAACGCAGATGCATGTAAATAGACCAGCAATGCATGTAATGGCAATATAATCTAAAGACGATTGTAAAATCTGTAATCTGAGAAATCTACACTGAAACAATTGCAAGCAAACATTACAGGATACACAATATATGATCTAATATATAATATACGCAAATGAATGACGTCAAAATTGCCATTAAAAACCGATGCGGGCACCACATGACTTCTTTGAACAGGGCCAATTCAACTATGCACATTTTTTCTGCATTTTAGTAAACCCATTTTCTCGAATTTTTCTAACTTAATTAACCGATTTGTCAAGGCAACTTGAAAATGACATCAAAAATTACAAATTTTGAAATTGAAATATCCCAGGACCGGGAGACCGCATACAATTTAGAGATTTCGTTATTTGCCGAAAATATTTTCATTTGATTTGCCATTACCAAAACTTGAATATTTTCGTCATTTAAAACCCTTCTGTAATTGGAAGTATATGGCTATGACCAACGATTGCAAAAATAAATGCCGGGTAAAGGAATGACTACATCTATATAGCCACTTATAGACAAAACAGACGAAATTGTGAACATTTTACACAAAGACCCCAAAAGGTGAAATTCCATGCCAATATATTTCAAAATATCCTGTAAATATATATAAAATAAGAATTAAAAAATGTGAAATTTATATATATATATATATTCGGCTTTTACATCCGCTCAATCGTCTTGCCGCTAGCCACGCATAGTTTACTTTTCTAATTTCGTCCATTGTTTAAGAAGATATAAGCTGTATAAAGTTGTGGGGTGCATAGCGCACCCACTGTGATGATGTGCATTATCAAGGAGTAAAATTATGTGTGGAATTTACCGTTATGTTTGTCTTATTTTTTAACTACGCAATTAAGCCTCTCGAACATCAAAAAAGTCCGTTACAACCAACTTTTACCAAGTCATCTTATTACATATACATACATTATCTGCGACATAGTTACACAAAAAGCAATGAGTTGTGACAAAAGTTCACAAAAAGCAATGAGGAAGCCAGCTTTGACAAAAAGATCACATTAATTTATTCGGAAACATTCTGCGAGTTCACACCATTCTTGAATGCATGATACACCCCACAATTTTTGTATAAAAGCAGTTGACATCTTAGTAATAAAACAAAGCGGAACACTTTTGCTAGCAACAGACGAAGCGGGAAAAAGGATGAAAACTACGCATTCGGTAGCTATGTTATTTATAGTAAAAATGTTTTTTAATCTAATTGTTTGAGAGCTATTGCTTTACATAGATGTGGATACCGGTGCTCACCTCTTAGAAGAGGTATCACCGGGATGTGGCTCTCACCCCAACATGAACCGACCTCACTATGAGCATCGTCTCCCGACCAGACAGCCCACTACCCAGGCACTGCTTTGTGAGAGATAGTCGTGTACCACCGTGTCGATAGTCGTGTAGAACTGCTCAAGCCCCCATATTGCAAAGCCAGCCACAGCTCAGTGGCGAGCCAGTTAGCCGCCCTCCCTTCGAAGACGTTGCCGCTCCTCCACCACGCCGAGCTGGACCCTCAAAGGGGGCTTTTGCATTACAGCTTGATTGCATAATAGACAGAAACTTATTTTTCAGATGATGCACTTTAGATTCACATCTTAATATTTTTAAGAAAAATGGCGTGACCCTATTAAAAGGACTATAGCTAAAGTATATTTTATAGTTACACATTTGTTATCTGAGATGTTTGGTTTTGCCGATTGCAATAAAAAGAGACAACAAGATGTTATCGCACTCTCATGTACAAAATTTCAATGTTCCATGGTTAATCGTTTTTGAGTTATGTGAGACACATACATAGATACATATATACAAACGTACGTATATGTACAGACGTCACGAAACAAATCCTTTACGAAACCGTTTTGGAGAAAACAGATCGATTAACCTATACATAATAAGCCCATACCCATATTACTAAGCTGGACATATTAGCTGCATGAGCTAATAGCCCATGCATAGAAATACGTCCAGTTCCCCAAATATTATCTAAAATGAACTTCTAGTGAACACACAGCTTACCGTAGGCTTGATAACCCTTAAAACCCCGCCGAGCCTGCACCGATCACCGTATAGACAGTGATTATAGTCACTGTGAGGGCAGCTAAACTCCCTCGTATTACCCACTCTCAATAGATAGACTGCACGAGTTACCAGCTCGGGCGAAGTGGTGTCCGTGCGTACAGACGTCAAGCACGCAAAAAAATCTTCCAAATGGATTCAGGAATTGTCAAAATGAATATTTCTCTTGAACTTTTATAGCAGAAAATTTTTCCTTTGCTTAAGGAAGTAAACATTTACGCGATGCACCAGAAATATAATTTATTACGCTATACCGCGTTCACAGAAGTCCTTACTCGGCCTTTGTTTTTGCAACCATTGGTCGTAGACATATACTTCTAGTTATAAAAATGTTTTAAATAAAGCAAAATTCAAGTTTTCATATTTTTAAATTAAAAAAAAATAATTGTGTATAAAATGCGAAATATAACTTTGTACATGTTCCTCCAGGCCCTATACTTATATTTAGGAAACATTTGTACTCATTATAAAAAATAAAACCCAAAACATTTGACTCCGGTACGACAAAAATTAACCAAGCTAGTGGATGTTAAAATGGAGAATCATATTCAGAGGCCATACGCAAAGTGAAAAGGGAAATGTTTGTATTTGTACGTAACTAAAAATAAAATATCATTTAATAAAAAAGGTTTCTAATGTTAAGAGATTGCATTTCTATCCCTTTCCATACAGATTATTCAAAAAATTTATATTAGTGATTTATCAATTTTTATCAGTTTTATTTTTCATTTTTCTAAAACAGAGATCCTAATCACAGAATCGTATATAATTCGTGTTCTAATAAATACTGGCAGGCTTCAGTACTGTCATATTGCGAACTCGTAATATTATTTGCATTAATTAAAATGTAAAAATTTATGTCTCTCAATGAATTCTTTGTAGGATTAGCAGATTGAGTTCCTAAAATAATAAGAACTTCGGGGAAATATTAATAACGGAATTTTAGACTTTGAAAACTTATCAGCTATTTGTGTGAAAATTCTTTCGGTATACCTACATAATAAAATTACAAATTAAAGACACTAGTGTCACAAAACACTATTATTAAGTGACATTTAAGAGGATAAATCAAAGAGGATTTATTCTAATTTATTTACTAACCGAAATCTTAGTGCAAATTCAATATGACATCGGAAACCGCTGATTTTGAACTTCAGCCAGTCAGTTTTTGGCCATACAAGACGTAAACATTTTATGTCTTATTTTTTTAAACGAGAACAAAATTTTCCTAAATATAAGTGTTGGGGAACTTAGGAACGTATAAAGATTTGAATTTCATAAGATTTATGAAATCGATGTCTTTAAATTTTAAAATGCTAAAATCTTTGCGACATTGGAAGTACACTCACGTTTGTGAAAATTGCAACACCATGAAGGACTTACGCGAGTGAGCTGAAATTTTCAGGAAATGCAAAGTAGCGCATGATATGCAAATGATTAGAATTGCAAATCCGTAGCGCATGCGTATGCTGAGCAGCGCCCTCTGAACGGCTGATGGATCCGAATAAATAGACGGCTGTAGCGAGGCGTGTATGGTTATCGTTGGTTATCTGCTAGTGGTAAACGTTAACTCAATCTGTACTTATGCCTCGTCGACGAAAGAGAGCGAGATTTGAACAACTTACAGAGTTTGAACGAGGGAGAATCATCGGCCTTCGTGAAGCTGGATTGTCGTATCGTGCAGTAGCCTCTCGTGTGCAGCGTAACAGCAGCACAGTGATGCGCGTTTGGAAGCAGTGGACGGACGAGTGTCGGACAACTCGGAAATCCGGGAGTGGACCCCGAAATGTGACGTCAGCTCGCGATGATAGACACCTGGTCCGCATGGCGCGGACGGACCGTACAGCTTCCTCTAGACAATTGGCAGCACTGTGGTCAATAGCTACAGGTGTTTCATTGTGTGCTTCATCAATTCGTAGACGTCTGCTGCAGTGTGGACTGCGCGCACGGACTCCTTTATACAGGATCCCCCTAACGCACGACCATCGCCGCCTGCGGCTACAATGGGCCAATCAGCATAGAGACTGGCGTGCTGATTGGCAGCATGTCGTGTTTTCTGACGAATCCCGCTTTAATTTGTGGTACCATGATGGCCGCATTCGTGTCAGACGCTATGCCGGTGAACGCCACCTTCCGGAGTGCATTATCGAACGCCACAGTGGACGAACACCCGGAGTTATGGTCTGGGGCGCCATAGCATATCATAGACGATCTCAATTGCTACGAATTGTGGGCAATCTGAACAGCAACCGGTATATCCGTGAAGTTCTACAGCCCGAAGCTGTTCCCTTCCTTCAAAGCTTGCCAGGCGCTGTATTTCAACAGGACAATGCCCGCCCTCATACTGCTCGGATTGTTAAATCCTTCTTTGCAGCGCAGCAGGTACAGCTTCTTCCTTGGCCTGCGTGTTCCCCGGATATGTCGCCAATTGAACATGTGTGGGATGTCATTGGTCGGCGTCTTGCTCGTGATCCTCGTCCTGTTGCGTCTGCAGACGAACTTTGGGTACGCGTACAAACGATATGGAATGCTCTTCCTCAGTCAGACATTCAAACTTTGTTTGACTCCATGCCACGTCGTGTAGCAGCACTTATTGCGGCGCGTGGTGGCCACACAAAATACTGATTCTGATCTCTTGTTCTTGTTTGTTTGCTTTGAACATTTAATCATTTATTTGTACCACTACCACTCAACTGTGTATTAAATTGCATTCAATTATGACGATTCCTTCTTGGTGTTGCAATTTTCACAAACGTGAGTGTATATAACTACGACCTATTTTCTAAATATATGACTGCGACAATGGCTGTGAAAATAAAGGCGCGATAGGGACTTTTGTGCCCACAGTATGTACAGTGGCTGAGTGGCTAAAAATGCTGAATACTGGGAGTTCGACTCGATTCTATCCCAGACGAACGGGCTGCATATAGGCATTCTGTACCGCGCCACGAGCATAGAGAAAAATCCGTAGTTGCAATTGCACATATTTTCCGATGACATCATTTCTCTTGGTGTAAGGACGTTTAGACGCAATTCTTATGGGTTTTTGTTTCAATGAATGACGCGTGTGAGTGACACAGGCGTGAAAATTATCGTTTGTTTTCCTTGAAACGAAAAAATTTAGCTGCAGCGTTTTGCAGATGGCTTCCTGTTCCATGGAATTATAAAATCTTTCAAAGATGCTGTTAATATCAAAAGCAGTCTTAAAGAGCTTAGATTATATAAGTATCTGAGTTCATGAATATAGTGCAAAAACCAAAACACGGCGATCTTGAACCAACTAAGGCGGCATCGTGTGCTACTAAGTATATTATTGTTATTGCACTTCTGTTGCGTTCTGTTCGTTTCACATTGCAGAAAATATTTCCTTTTGCAAATGTTATTTCTATGTTTAATGTCCATGTCATTTCTAATATTCTGTTGCCTTAAATGAAAGAAAAAAAGCATTCAGTATTGTCGCTGAATTTAATGCACGTGTATAAGAAAAGAAACTTCCTTCTCTGACAAACACTACTTTTATGCAAAAGTAGAAAAGATATTACACATTAAAAAATGGGCAATATTCATAAAGTGATATTCAATTTAAAATACGTATCTGTATTCCTCTCTTCCAAATCTATATTAGTCTAACTTCAAAAATAAATTTTACTTTTTCAAACTGGTTATAAATATTGTGAATTTCCTGTGTACTATGTAAGCTCCCGACGTCGTTTTTGCTATTTTCGAAAAATGACTTGTCTCGTGCTTTTAGAGGTTACATCTGTAGAGGAGGGATATATAATGAACTTGAAATAATGAATTAATAATCAAAACACTTCTAATATGTAGGGTTTTGAATTAAGAATACATTTATTAAAAATGCCTGCGCTTAGTATAAATACACATTTACGGAGTTAGGAAAAGAAGAAATAATGCTTTTTCTCTCTAGGGGGAAAAACTACATTTTTTATATTAAATTCACCACACTACAGTGTTGTAAGAGTTATCAGGACTGAGTGTTCTGTGAAGCATGGTAAAGTCTGTACTAGGGTTCTTCTTCTCAGGTCCTGAACTGGAACAGTGAGCTGATGAAATGTAAGCTTTGTTCTGATGTAACTGCTGGGCTGGATAATAACTGCACGTGAAGGGATTTGAAATCCTCTTTTATTCAATCACTATTATTTACAAACTTCCCAACTCGGGAGTGATACAGAAAGTAAAAGACCGCACTTGGGTCGAACTTAACAATCAAATAATATTTAACTAAATTTAAATAGAACTTAAATCAAACTTTGCTCACAGAGCGATTCGCGGAGATTGGCCTCTACCTAAAAGGGTGCGTAGCAAGATATACTAATACTAGCGCACTTCAAATTGTTTTACAATGCAATCACGTAGTAAGCACTATGGCTTATAAATTTAAACTGCTAGCTGGTCAGGCGAACGTTGAGCAGAGTGACCGTGGTCTGAGACTAAGCCCTCTCACACTAAGAGGTTTCTACCTCTGGCTTAAATAGTACTTCGCTGTACTTCAAAATTAGCATAAGCTGAAAACGCGCGCTTCTTCTGACGGGAAGTTGAAACAGAGAGGAGATAGACAGATTTAAATTAAAATAAAACTTGGTTAGTTTAACTAAAATCTTACATACTTCCCGCCAGAATTGCGATAGTTAAACTACTTTGGTCCAAACGGACCATGTTGAAACTCGCAATTCTAAAATAGTCAAAATTTCATTCTTCTAAACTTAGGCCAACTCTTACAAGGCAATATCTGTTTGTGAAAACTTTACAGACGAAATATTCTTGAACAACAGTCTTCAATATCTTTCTTTACAAGTCTTATTCTTCCAACAAGTCTTACTCCTTCCAGCAAAATCTGGAAGGAAAATGATTTT
>KK117156.1:0-26352 GCA_000611955.2 Stegodyphus mimosarum
CAAATCTAATTACAATTCTAAATAAATAGCCAAATAAATGTGAAATTCGTAACAGTATTATTTAGATTATAATAGAGGAAACGAGCTGTCTGCCATGAGGAGCGATACTCTTGGAGAGAACTTTTTAAGGAAAACTGGATCACACCCGCGATATATATGGCATTAGATGAATAAGGAAAATCACGAAATTTCACGTGACGAAGCTTTACGCCACATCTGAAGCCGGTCAAACTAATACTGTTTAGTGGTTTACTGGTCAGCAGTTCATGGGCCTGAAGGTAATTTGTTTCAAGTAATGGAAATGCTTCAAGTCACATAGGCGGTGAACAAACAGCGTATGGTACTGTAAAATAATGAACACAGCAATTCAGAATTTTCGGAATTTTCAACAACGAATTATTTTTAACATCAAAACATAATTTAGCCTGCGTATCAAATGTTGTACTTCTACGTGGAGTTACCTATTCGAAGCGAAACAGAAAGTACATATTCGTCTATTGCAAAAGAATCTAGCAATAAGAGAGGGACTACAAAAATATTTCGAGTAAACGGAAAGTGTTCTAGCCATTTTTATTGCCTAAAACCCCAGGTGGCTCATAATGATTAGTTAATTCGAAAATTCATCATAATCTGCCATGTCGACAGCTTTCTTCAGCCTTCGCATGTGACGTCATATGTATTTCCTCACCGAAACTAGTAATAACTGTGAAGAAGAAACCAAGTTCAGCTGCCTGTCAGTTTTGTGAAAAAGTGCAAAAAAACGGACGAGAAAAATTGGATGGAATACCGTGAGTCAAGAATTTAAATATTTGAATGATGTTTGTTTGTGATCTTTTTTTTGAAGATCTTTTTCAGACTACAAACGCTCGGTAAACCCACACTATAGCAGTTTTCAAATGAAAATAAGGATTTTCTCGCTTTTATAGCTTTTTAAATCGGCCGCGAAAGACAGTTCTCGCAATTTATGGAAAGCAAAAAGAGTAGAGTTACGGTTACAGCTAACATAGTAGTCAATTACATTTATTCAAATTCAATATCAATTACAGAGATAAACTTTTATTCAATGTTAAATTCACGTGCTCTTGTATTTTTACTTTTCCGGCGAAGCTTTCTCTTAAAAATTTGTCACGCTCTGCATTGCACGGGGAAATAAAACAATTTTAATTATAATTCTACTAAAAATGTCTAACTAAATACGAAATTCGTAACAATATGTTTCTTGCTTCTTAATGCGAAGTTTCACAGCTCTCTTAGATTAGTAATTTATATCAAGTCACAGTGAAAAGGAATACTGTATATATGCCTTGAGTTCATATCCGGAATAGGATCTTTAAAGTATAGACTGCGAATGTTATTGGTAGAAGAAATAGTAATAGAAAAGTTAACTTCTATAAAATATGTGCTACTAACTGATATAAAGAAAGATTCTACTTAACTTTCGAATCTAGTCCTATAGATTGCTACAACTTACATTGACTGTTGCGCTTCTGGCTTCAATGAAAATTCTTTCAGTTAATATTGTTACGGATTTCATATTTATTTGGCTATTTAGAATTGTAATTAAAATTGCTTTATATTTTCCGTGCAACGCAGACGATTTTTGAAGAGAAAGCTACGTCAAAAAAAAAAATAAATAAATAAATAAATAAATAAATAAATAAAAAATAATAAAAAATAAATAAAATAAAATAAAAGAGCGCGTGCATTTAATGTTTAATAAATAAATATCTCGTAATTACTGTTGCCATCCAGAAAAATCGAGATTGTTTTACTGATAATTAAAAAATTTATAAAAGCCGAATTGAAACACCTCATCTCAGTTGTTGTTGTAGTTGTAGCTGTAAAACGCGAACTGCCGTTTGTTTACTGTAGCGATTTCGCTGTGCGATAGAATTATTTTATCTGTTTAGAACTAAGTTTTTGCTAAACGTTTGAGATATTGTGAGAATATCTTTGAAGAAATACTTTAGCATTTTGATTTATTTCTTGTGAAAAGAATAAATTTTGTTAACAAATCAGCAAATGCTAACTTTTCAAATAATAATAATAATAATAATGGAATAAATGGACTTTTTAAGCTACTCATTTTTTGACACTTGATTTATACTGTCGAAGATAAGCAAAAACGAATATCTTATGCCTGTTCGAATTACAAATTCTCAATTTTTATTACAAAGGCAGGTTAGGCTTTTTGTATAACTTGAATTTAGAAGCCTTGTCCTCGCTTTAAAAGAAGGGAGCTATGTGCAGGCATGCGTTTTCGTACTATGTATGAGTGTCCCATATAAAAGTACCTTTTTCATGCTGAATTGGCAACCAGAATCAAATTCTCCTAATTTCAGTTGAACGTCAAGGTTTAAATACTTGCACGTACCCAATGGAATTCTAAAAAATCACTAGACATATATATTATCGTTTCCTGGAAGTATATTTCTACTTGATTAAAATTTCCGTTTAGAAACAGATTAGGGCCGGAGAAAGAAGACGAAATGAAGTTGGAAGCGTTTTGGGTGGAGTTCTTTTAATAATCGTATATAAACCTCAATGAGGGGGGGAGGAAACAGATTTTTTTTTAGTCGGAAGTTTATTGCTCTTTTACTGGGAATTTCTGCGGCTTTCGTGTCTGTCCAAAAAGTGACGTGCGAATATGGTTGAAAATGGAAAATAGATTGCGGCTTTACATTGCTTGCTTGTTTGCTGCTCTTCTCGGAAAAACCCCACGTCATCAAGCCCATAGTGTCATGTGACTATCATAAACAGCGCACCTTCATCTCCTCCTTCCGAAAACCAACGTTGATAGAAATCAATACAAGCCTTGCAGCTCTTGCACTTACTAATATGCATACCCGTATTTATCAATAAATGTAGCTTTAAAAGTGAAATTAAAGTTATCAAGATTTATAATAATGCTTCATAAATTGCTAATAAGAAACAATATTATTTAACCAATTTCGTATACTCGTGTCTAGAACAACATTTCGTATAGTTGATCTATTGTAGTTATTAAAAGCATTTTTTAACTTTAAAAGGTCGACATATCCTCGCATATAAAGGCGATCGAATTAAAATGTGTTTAAAATAAAAAAAAAGTCTTTGTTGATTAATTAGTCTCTAATCTGATTGTGCCTTCAGGGGGGCTTTTATATCAATTACACTCATGTTGTAAATGTTTATAGTAGTTATCTGTTACGAATGTAATTAATTATATCAGATGCATTATTGCATTTCATGGCTTCTACGGCGCTAGTGCACACCTTAATATGAAAATTATAAAATTTCAAACTAATTACCAGTGGCCGAGTGGTTAAGACCGCTGAATACTAAAAATTCGACCTGGTTTGGTTTCGATCTCAGGCCCACGAGCTAGTCGCATGTTAAGTTTTCATGGTTTTCCTGGTGTGTAATGTGAATACGAGCCAGTTTCCCTTAGGAAGTCCTCGACGAAGGCATTCCTTATCTTGGGCAGATAGCCCTCGTGGATTCAGCGTGAATAATCTATTCCAAAACTTCAAACTTCTTACACTTCCAGGATAGAATTTATTATCAAAAATTTTTCAAGTACTTAAGAAAATTTTAAAATTATAAAAATCACATAAACATTTTGCTTCTTTTCTTGAGCAAAAATATATTTTGCAGTCAAATTCTGAACCAAACCTTTACTCTTGATTGATACCAAAACTCAGCTCAAAACGAATTTCGGTTTTAAACGTTCTGACGTCTGTTTTGCCCACTTTTAGGACATATAACGATTGAAAAGTGTACTATAGTTGGAATAAAATTATATTTGTATATAAAGAGATCTGCAATCTCATTGCTACTAAAAAACTTCATTAACACTATTGCATTTTACTTTAAATGCAGATGATAGCATATAAAACAAGTAGAATTAGAAATTCGAGATCAGTTTATTATGGAGCGTTAAAAGCACACTTTGAGATTAAGACTACTTTTTGTCATAAAATATAACAAATGACACAAAACATTAAAAAGATCACATAAAATGAATTTTTGAAGTTAACGTGTATTTAACGACGTACTTTTTTACTACCAAAGTAAATGAAATTTCTTATTCATTATCGATTGATAATCAGCGCCTGTTTATGCTGGACGTGGTTTTATCGAAACCTCTAAGAAAGCACTTATTATACCTTAACTGAAAATTTCTGTTAGATCTTTCCATTGCCTACAGATTCTTTTCAAAAGATATATTTAAACCGTATTATCTTTCAAATTTGCGTCAAACTTGTGTTCCGAATCTGAAGTAGTATCATTTTATAACAGTAGCTTTATTAAAATATGAACGCTACTAATTTTGTATATATGTAAAACATTTTAGTGAAATTATGTTTAAATCTATAATAGTTCTTGTATAATGAAATATAAAAAGAAAGTTATAGGAACAAGCCCATTTAAACATTATCATACCATTAAACATTGGTATGATAAGTAAATCTCTTCACACTGAAACTGAAAATATTACTCGAATTAAATATTAAAATTTTCGAAGAATTTTAGAAAATTTACTAAATTGTAATGCTATTTGGAGGGAATAATTCTCCTACAATCAGAGCTAGTGAAGTCTTTTATTTCTTCTAGTTCTTCGGTCCAAAACATATGAAATAAAACGCGCAAAATTTTTTTAAACAGGTTTTAATTAATTGCACTAAAAGGTTTTTAAAAAATTAGTTACTGCAATATGTGGAGGGAGAAAGCTGTGTATTCCAATATCCAGTGCAAACATTTCGTTGTTCAATTTACATACGGTCCCTAAAACTTTAAAATGAAATATCTCGGTCAATTTTTGTCACGGGAGTCAAACTTTTGCATTTTGTTTTTTGTCATGAATATCAAATTTTCATAAATGTAAGTATAGACATCGAGGGGTTTTATGTAAAGTTAGATTTTGTAATTTTATTAAAATAAACATTTTTAAATTAAAAAAAGTCAAAACATGATAACTTGCGCCATTTCAAGCATTATTGCAGGAGGAAGTACATGTCCAACGGTTGTGAAAATAAAGGCCAGGTAAGGACCGTTGTGGACACGGTGTATACTTAACTACACTAATTCACTTTACTGGTTGAGTCCGCTAGAGGATGATAGATATGTGTGAAAATTCTAAAGTATTTTTTTATCCTGAGAATGTCAAGTTTTTTAGATTTAAGGGATTTTTAATGCTAGAGAAGGCATGGATGCTTATTGTTGTGTACTTCCTCCTCTTAGTGGGGGTAATATCTGTCAGTCCTTTGCGGTGCAAAAGTCAGGCCATTGAAGGATGGGGAGGATGTTCCTATGAAGGATGTAACTATTAGGCTGGTGTTTCTGTTCCCTTGACGCACCAGCCAAATACAATAAGTGCTGTTAATGTATTTAATGTAAACATTAATAGAATTTTAAGGAGCATTTAATTGATAGCACAGGAATGGCATACATAAGAATGACTACATTTATTAATTTCAACTTGTCTTTAACAATTTTAATTTAATCTCTGTCATCGTGAATAGCCCCAAGATTTTATTTTTAATTACGTATGATTTAGAATATTGTGATAACTAAAAATATATTTTTAAATATACCTTTTCGCTCTTTTAGTGCATTTAATTAGAAACGTGTAATTTAAAAAGCTATATATATAGCTTTGTATAGCTATGTCTCTTTCTGCCTCTCTCTCTCTATGTATATAGTATATATGTTAATATAGAGAATAGGCACTATGTGCAGCGTGGACAGCGACTAGGCAATCTGGAGGGGCCTTGCCGGTAGGGTGTTGGAAAGTATTCACGGGATGAAACTATGTTGACAGCAATACAGTTGATTGCCGCCGAAAGGTGAATGGCGGAGGATCCATTTAACGAACAACCCGATTGAAGAGGTACTACAAATTCTGGACTGGATTTGAAGTCTGGAGAAAGTAGAGGCTGAGAAATACAATAAAGTCTTCCTCGTGCTATTCCAACCCTCAGGCACATTCTTAGCTGAGTGACATGTAACACTGTAGTTCTAGAAAAGGTTATCATTCGTAAGAAACAAAATAGTCTGCCAAGATCTATGTATATTTAATGTGATCCGAAGTAGTGCCATCCACAATGCTGAGATCCACAAAGAGCTGCGAAAATATTCCTAGGACACAGCGTTGCTCTCCTCTACCTTATATTCATCCACAAATGGAAGGGTGTTTGTTCTCTAATACATCACACCTCGTATGCACCAAAGCACATCCGTCTGATAAAGCAGTCAATGGCAACCAATGAGTGATGTTCCACTTAGCACTTCCATGCTAATTCTTTCTTCCGTCGATGAACAGTTGATAATGTTTAACTACTGTCACTATCCGTCTGTTGAGGAATCCCATACGTAGCTGAACTGTCGTTTCGGATACAAGTGCGATATCCTCTAGTTCATTTGGGTAGTAAATTGCTCCACTCCAGCACGTGCCATTTCATCTGCCGTTCACATTTTCCTTCTATGGTTCGTGGTGCTCTACAGGTTCCATGCCATTTATTTTACTTAATTCCATTTTACCGTTCAATGTACACTTTTACTACACCAGCAGGCAAAAAGTTCACAAACTCGCAGTATCTAATATGGTAAAAAGCCAATAATTGTACCTTTTTGTAGGTATGAAAAATAGCTGTGTTTATTTATGACAACCAACAACTGAAATATTTCTCGAATGAGCATAACATCCTTTATATGTTTATCAAATCTGCTGCTGACATATGCATTACGTCATTAATTATTTAGCGCTGAAGCAATTAACAAATGTAGAAGGTAGCTCACATTAACGTTACTCGACTCCATATACACTGCTGGCCACCCAAATTGCAACACCAAAAAAGACAAGAGATATCATAACAAAATTTATTCAGTAGATAACATGTTGACCAAGTATCAAATGATTAAATTTACAGACTTCTCTGAAGTTTGGTTCCTTCCAGAATCAGTAGCCAGAGTAGCGCCATTGCTGGAGATCACTGCTGCCACACCCCTCGGGCATTGATTCAAAGAGACTTGATGTGTTCTTGGGGTACAGGAAACCAAGCAGCTTCCACACGTTGCCAAAGTTGATCTGGTGCAGTAGCTTGGTATGTAATTTGGGTCAATCTTTCAGCAACCAAGGACCACATGTTTTCAATCGGCGAAAGATCCGGAGAGCGAGCCGGCCAGGGAAGCAATTCAGTCTGGCGATTGCCGAAGAGCCCTTGGACAATGCGTGCCACGTGTGGTCGCGCATTATCTTGTTGAAATATGCTGTGGGCAAGCCCTTAAGGTAAGGAAGGACAACTGGGTCCACCACCTCGGAGATGTAGCGCTGGCTGTTTAAAGTACCGGCAATGCGTACTAGAGGAGTGCGAGAGTGATATCCAATACCGCCGCATTTTATAATACCCGTAGCAGGACCAGTGTGGCCGTGCATAACGCAGCTGTTCAGCATCCTCTCTTCACGGTGTCTCCAGAGTCGTATCTGATCATCGTGGTGCTGCAGACAGAAGCGTGACTCGCCAGTAAAGACGATTTCATTCCATTCTGCCGTCCACATCCTTCTTTCATCGCACCATTGGCGGCGGAAACGTCTGTGGTTCTGCGTCAAGGGTATACGAAGCAATGGACGTCTTGCGGACAGACTACTCTGCTGTAAACGGCGTCGAATGGTACGCGCAGACACTGGATGATACGTTACAGACTGAATGTGCTGTGATATGTTTCGTGATGTTACTGAGCGATCCGTCACTGGCATGCGCGCAATGTTCCTGTCATCACGTGAAGTGATGCACTGAGATGGATGCGATCGAACACGTTAGTCCGTCGTACCCTCCTGCACCCAACGGTCACATATCCGCATTACAGTTGTTTGGTTTCGTTTAACACGACTACCGATTTCCCTGAAAGACCATCCACATTCTCGGTAGGACACTATCCTTCCTCTGTCGAACTCGGATACTTAATCAAACGATGATCGCTGTTTACTACGAGGCATAATTGATCGTTTTTTTTTTTTTAAGAAAAACGCAATTGCCGAAGTTGAAATCGTCGAAAACTCCAAGAGCGCTTTGAAGTGGCGCCGCAGGCGCGCGTGATGTGCGTCTGCGCTGAAATTCTAATCATTTGCATATCTCACTTCCGCTAATGCATGTTGTAAATTTCATGTTATTTGCATGCTTCCTTCATGGTGTTGCATTTACGGTGGCCAGCAGTGTATGTTATTTTTCTGTTAATTTTATGCGTACGTTATTATTCTATCTGACCCGTTATCGATAACAGAACTTGCGTTGTTTGGTACTGTCTTTCCCAAATATTCAACGGTCTTTCTGCTTTCTTTAGAAATTCAACTCACTGGCTGGCATAATTTTTCTTATGTGTTAATCATAAATACGTTTCAGTTGACTGGTTGCCTTTTTGTATGATTTCCAGGCTCTTGTTTGCAACGTGTAATGAATCTGCTATCAGAAAGGTGGGGGCGATAAATAGAAAAATAAAGATATCAAACTAGGTTGAGAAAAACTATGTTTATCGTTCTTTTATTTAAGCAGAATCTAGTTTCACGATCTAGTGATTCAGTGTAAAAATACAAATCAAAATCCTGATTACCGGTACCTGCAGTGTTTTTTCCACCATAAATAGGTATGAATTATTCTAATGTGCCTTTTTTTTTAATTATTATTTTTTTTTTAAATGCGAGCTCGATTTTTGTGGTGTACTCATTTACCGAACTGTCAAACAGAACATGTAATTTTTAAACAAAACACCCCAGGGATTCCAATGAGTAGATTCATTTTTTCGGAAAGTTTTTTTTTAAAAAGGGGCTGGAAAACTTTACGCTCGGTAGGATCAAACATTTCAGCGTTGATCAAGCAAAGAATTCTGCAAGAAAACTTTTTTTTTTTATTATTGTTGTTATTCGTTTTTCTGTTCTTACCGAACATCTCGTTCTTGTAAAGCTTAACGACGCCTGTGAAATCGACAGTTACGGTCTGCAAAAGATATTTTATTTTTAATGTCATAAATCAAGCTCTGATTTTCATATAGTTTTTTTTCCTTGTTGGAATGTGGAGTATAACAGCTATAATTTGTCAATATTCCGATGATTTTTTTAGAGTTCTTTCTTTAAACTTCTCTTTTACACTGTTATTTTCGAAGTTTCCTTTTTCTCTTTTGGCAAAGATGATCTAAAATATGCTTCAAAATAATGTGATTACGTAGTAAGGAAAAGAATGAACTTCGCAAGATTATTATTTTCTCTGTCTAAGATTTTCTATCCTTTCTGTTTATTAAAAATAACTTGTTTGTTTGAATATAGCAATGCAAATGAGGAATAAGAGGAGAGATGCTTTCGTGGAGCACCTTCTAGGGGAAGTTGACTGATATAGGAAAGAAAATGGTATTAATAATGATGAAACTAGCCCGTACATCGAGATTCAAAATTGAATCTAAGCACCGACGCTCGGCGGCAATTTTAGCTAATTGAAAATTAGAAGAGAAATGCTGCATGAGAATTCGTATGTTACAGAAAAATAAAAGTTGGGCTTGTTATCAACTTCAAGATGTTTTGATTTTACTAATCTAATATTTTGTGCTGGCAAAATAAATATTGTTGTCACTTTATCTAAGGAAAAGTTTTCTTGCAAACCTCGTGCTCACGTGATCCAGTAAGAAAAATTCTCCTCTTGAATGAATAAGTATTTTCTAAATAAACTAAGTGCCAAAAGCATGGCATTAATTTATAACGGAATAATATCATATGTTTTTCCCTACTGTTTGACTTTTTAAATATACTTTCCAGCAAAATGCTCTCCTAAAATGTGAGCTACAGTCACCAAACTAGGCATGCCTATATCATTAGAAGAAGGTATGCAAATGACCAGAATTTTTGTGCAAAAAGTCCTTTATGGAATACGGGGGTTACAAGATTATATTTTATCAAGTATTCACGCCTTGAAAGCTATATAATCTGATATTTAGTTGGGCATAGAACCAGTTTTGAAATGTTCTTAAGCTATCCTTAACGGTCTATTACGATACCTCAAGAGAACAGTACACTTAATGGTACTTCAATAGAACGCTACACTTCATGGTACATTAGCGGCGCTAAACTTCATGGTACGCTACACTGTAGCGGCGCTAGCAATTGCGAAGAGAGAAACCATTCTTCGTAGAAGAAGATTAGCCGCAGTTAAATTTCGTTAGCTTTGAAACGCTTTCGCTAATGCTTCAGTAATGAAAGATTTTGCCCCCAATTCCATAACTGGGCAGTTAATTCAGTAGTACTGTGAGCAAACTGCAAATTTCTTCCCAGTACTTTTACCACTATATTCTCACTATGTTCCCTAGACCATATATGGCTTTCCAGTATGGATCCTTCAGCGTGATATTGGAAAAGGGCTGGCCGTTTTGTATCTGGTGCCCTCAGCGAAAATTTTTCAACGCCTCCTTTAAAAGCCCAAATAAGCGAAATCATCATAGAATGTTTCGCAAAACTTGCGGTTTGATATTCTTAAAAAGCCTTGACTATTTCTTGCGGCAACCTTCTGCAGTCGAAAGCGGTCGCTCTGCCTTGTCTGCTCTTAAGGCCGCTACTGCTGGAGACATACATTAAATATTTCTAAGGTGGAATATATGTTGAGTGTTGCTAAATAGCTCCTGGAGGACTTAGCAGCACATATAAGTTACATAAAGTAACCACTGACTGCAGAATATTGTGGCGCAATCTATAAGAACCATCGGACTATCTTAAAGTTTTATAAGTCATGTTAGGCCTCAGAGGAGATTGGTTGTCCCAACAGAAAACTACTCAGATTATCACAACCAGGTGATCAATTGTGTGCTGTTCGACAGAACTGCGGAATCAGAATGTTGGCGACACTTTTTCCGTATTCATACTGCTGCAATGCGCCAGAAAGGAGTGAGATTCATCTCTAAAGATAACTTACGCCAAGTCAGTCGAGCATATACAGGTTGGCTAAGAGAGATACCAATTGAGACATCGCTGCTTTTTCTAGAGGTCAGTCGTAGCTTACGTAATGCAAATCAAGATCGAAGTTGAACTTCTGTCTATCTGCTGATACCATTTGGAGATCAATAGAGGATATATATCTTGCACTTATATATATATATATATATATATATCATAGAGGATGGCAAATGCCTTGGGAAAGATTATAGTGATGCCACTGCTGCTGTCGGGGTTGTTCTCTTGATCGTAGGATCTTCTCGATCGTTTATTTGTCTTCCACCCTCGGATGTTCTGCCTCAAAACTGAGACGGAACTGCGAGGTTAATGCGGTGGGACTATACATGTGCTACCAAATGGTGAATTTCTAGAGTTACGCCCATCTTTACCTGTATTAGTGTTTGTTATGTGTGCTTCCTATAATCCACTGCATCGCAAATTAGCATCAAACTATATGTAGACAAGTATGAAATAAAAATACAGAGTAAGGTTAAAGTATACGCACCAGTCCACACAGATAATAAATTCCGCAGTAACACAATGTAAATATTCAAAATATTAAAAAGATTTCTCTACAGTCCTTCTTAACGTTAAAAATCATTTTCAAGCATCGATGTGAATTCCGAAGCACCAGATTGATCAATAAATAAGGAAAAAAACTGCCTTTTCCTTCAGAAGATGTTTTCAAATATACCTTCGGACATTGAAAAAAAAAATCGAAACTTTTATTATGGCTAGAAGCTTCAAGAACTCAAATGTCTCCTTGAAGCGTCTCACAAGTTTTCAACAAGAATGGGAAGTCTGAAGAGTCTTGCTGTAATACTTGATTTTTCTCCCTCTGCTTCTACTTCTTAACAACGATCTAATTTACTCCTTTTTTTTTCAAAGAAACGAAGTTTTCTGAGTTTATAGATTAGGAGCACCTGAAAGGTCATGCTAAAGTCATGCAGCACCTGAAAGGGACTGCCTAGCAGCAGAGCAATTTATTAAATTAATTAAAATATTTTAATTTTGTACATGAAAAAGCAGAAAACGTTTTAAAGAACACGCGCTGTTTGGTGGAATGCTTTTTTGTGAAAACATAAGTTTACTAAAACGGATTTAATTAACCCTATTTTAGTATTTAGCGGAAAGAATATTAAAAAGTTAGATGCAAACTAATCTGTACCGAGATCCGTCATGTGTGATGCCTGACACTTCTCTTATTGATTATAATAATACTTCAAATGCTGATAAAAATTATCCGTAAGATATATTTTAAATTTATGTATTTTAAATTGCATTAATTATTAGTAAAGAAATAAAATAAAAAAATTTTAAGGTATTACCTCCCTCCTTCCAAAATGCCTTCGCGGTGTAATGGTAGCACAGTCGGCGCGTATTCAAGAGGTCCAGGTTCGAGTGACGGCGAGGGCGTTGCATATTTTTCAAGCCTCCAGCATCAAAATAACTTAATTATTCTACAGTGGTGCCCGAGCTAAGAGATGGCGGACAATAATTCGTCACACGAGGATTTGGCTATTGGATCCCCTAATCCCCAGTCGCCCTTTAAAAGGCGGAGTATATAAGGTATTTTCTCCCTCCTTCCAGCATGGCTTCTTAGTGTAACGGTAGCACACTCGGCGCGTATTCGAGAGGTCCAAGTTCGAGTCCCGGCGAGGAAATTGCATATTTTTCATGTCTCCAACATCAAAATAACCTACTGATTGCATGAGTTAAATAATTAAGATGAGCATTATTGCTTTTGTAGTGCTTTGTTGGTTGAGTTTAAACAGATTAGTTAAATCTGAAAGAAAAATTTAAGTATTGTATACAGCCGAATAGCACCTCACTGACAACTAGCTACGTATTTGCGACGATGCGAGAAGGGTAGGTTTAAGCGGGAAATAGCATCATGTTTGGATGCTAAAGTCATGGTAGCATAAGGTATCTGATATAAGGGTCTAAATATTCTTAAACGAAACGGTGAAAAGAGATTTTAAACATGGCAATTAATAATTGCTTTTTTGCTGTTCCTTTACTCATTACAGTAATGATGAAATTGTTTACATAAGGTGTCGACTGAATCACATAAGTTAGATATATTATAAATTACAGTCATTAGAGATATTGTTGAAATGTAAACTAAATACATAAATTATTAAATATTCAATTGCTTCTAAAAATCCAAATAAATTAGTTCTCTTAGAAAGTACTTTACGGAAGCATCTCTTTCCTTAGGCATGTAGTCTTCGCCTGTTTGCCTAATCAAACCAAACCAGTCCACAGTATTAATTATAGTAAAGGTTGAAATTTTTTAAAATGATAAATTATATGATAAATTACAACCATTAGAGATATTATTGAAATATAAAATAAAGGTATAAATTATTAAGTGTATACGACAAATAAAGTCTTATATTCCACTGAACGATAAACCTCGGAAAACTGACAATTATCGACGCCTCTTGAATTATAAACCAGAAATTCGCATCTAATGATAACGCTTTATAAACAGCTTTGATGAAAAATGTCCTGCTACGTAACGTAAATTTAGCGGGTGAAAAGACTAATTAAAAGGTGTTAATGACAAATATTCATTTACAGAATACTTTGCAGCTTGTGCTGGGGAATGAAATGATTTTCCATGAATATGCAACTCTTTTTCATAGTTCGCAAATGACTTATTTTCCCGACCTCTAAGACAAACAATATATTTTTTACTCTCCCCCTCCATAAAGTTAGTGATTACTTCCCAAAATTTGTTCATCGTATAACGCTCAGAAGTTATCTACATAGCCGACAAAAAATAAGATAACTTTTATTCTTCTCAAGATACTTTCGTTGTCAGTAGGTTTTCCTTGTCATTCAGTATTACGATATGAAAATTTCAGATGAAAGGAATGAGAAGACGAATGAATACTCGCCCTTTTATCAGTAAGTGAGCAGGTATGATAAGTAACTCTGCATCTTGAACTGGTAAATAATAAATAACCATTTTTCAAATGGTTGAGGTAATAAATAAGCATGATTCCTTCTTATTTTCATGTAAATTAAGCAGTCCATGCAATGTCATGTAAATTAAATATTTTAAACCGTTTTTTTTTCTATTATTGAGTTGAATTCATTCTTTCATTCGCATCCAGTGTATCGTATTTCATTCTGGAATAATTTAATATTTACTTCTGTTTACTTAACAATAATTCAGCGTCTAAAAAGAAATAGTTAAAAAAATTGACTTTAAAGCTGCCTTAAGCTGTAGTATATGTACTGTTTAGTGTCATAAACACAACTTTAGCGTTCAACTACGACATAAATAATTTTAAGAGGTTATATATTGCTATAGCAAACCGTCCTTCGTAAGAATCATTAAGTGGTATATACTACTACGATTAAAACAATAGATGATTTGTTTAAAATACACTTCTATTTTTACCGTTTACATGCTGTGGCATCTCCTCTAACATCACGATTCCAAATTTGAATATGCGCCTGTTTGCGAAGAAATGTCCACATACAGATTACTATCAGCTAAGCTGTTTAATTTTGATATTGTAATCTTTTGGGTAAGAAAACGCCCGATTTGGCTTTTCAAGCAAAATACTAGAAGATGGCCCCATCCATGACTTGTGCAAGAAATCTGTAATGCAAACGGTGCGACGCCTGAGTACCTGGGTTGGAGGCCCTACCTTGATCGAAAGAAAAGATGTAACGAATTATGTTGTAACACGGAGGAATGCAATATTTAGGTCACTAAAAGTCGTAAATAGTTTCCAGATGCACGTCACTGGTAAATGTTTGTGTAGTCACTAGTAAATATTGTGACATACACTTGAGAAATTTGAAGGCAATCGAACTGGTGATCGGATTGACACTAAACAAGCACAAGCTTTTTAAAAGCTATCTTTAATGTATATTTTCATTTTAAAATGTCTTGGGAGCTTGATCTTATCAATTCTGTATACATCATAATCATGTGGAATACCATAATGATGGTTGATTTGTGACTGATTATCGTAGAATATCTGTGATAGGTGTTTAAAGATTTGAACGATGTTTAGTTTCTCATGAATTTGGCTGCTTCGTGTACATCATAAGGGACTTTACAGATTTATCTTGATACTCTAATTTGGGCTGTTTGGAGTTATTTTCTGTTGGTGCGACAAAAGTAAATCCGGGCAGGGAGAGTAACAAAGAATGTGATGCAAAGTGAGGAGAGGAAATGCTTTTACCTCAACAAGCAAACAATCTGAGGATGCTCATAGTGTCCAGTATCACATCTTATCCAATATCCTTGGCATGGGAGCATAGCAGTAAGCCTTACCATTGTACACCTTGCACCAATGGGTTTCAATGAAACGCAAACAAGATTCCTCTTATACCTTAACAAACCAAGGGAATTGCGACTAAAATTTTATTCCGATTGAAGAACATCTCAAAGGACTTAAATTGCTAACGGAAAGAAAATTTTTATTGAACATTAAGTTTTGCATGTTGTTCAAGCTCAGTTTCAATGTGCAGTTAAAACAATGAGTAAATTTAAATTAAAGGTGCAAAATTTCTCTTTTTTTACCACACAGCTTATAGGTTTTTAAAAATACGGCTAAGATGTGTTGGATTAATTTTATCTGCAGTTTCACAAAACTTTTTTAACATTTCGGAAGTATTACTAAAGTAATAAAAAACTGAAATTGAAGGCAGAGTGTATTTTGGAAACCTATTGTTTCGGGGCTGAGCAGTTATTTGAAGAGAGATAACCGAAGATATTTTTCTCATTGTTCGCTTCATTTTATTTTTCTGAGTTATTGGTTTTAAACTGTCTATTCGAGAAAAGTTATGTGATTCTATTTATGTACTTTCCTGCTTATTTATTACTCATTTTTCCTGATGTTTTTCCTTAAGACGATTCTTGTTTTGACCGTATCTGTAAAAATTTGTTTTGTTTACTCATTTCAGAAGAAAATGCTGCCTCTTTTTTTTTCTTTTTGACTATTTGTTACGTTACGTACGCATAAAAGAATTTTTAGTGCTTGGTGAATACTTTCAGTGAGCTCTGTTCTTCTGCACTCAGATTACGTATGAAAGGGGAGAAAAGACTGTTACATTCTATGCAGTATAATATCTTATTTATATTCCAAATCGTAATCATATAAAAGATTATATCATATATACATCAAATGGTATATTAGATATTTTAGAAAGTCAGATATTTAAAACCAGTATGCACTTATTAGTAACATTTGAATAATTTTCGAAATATTTATTAAGAACGAATAACATTTTGAAAAATCATCAAATCAAAAACAAAATCAAATTGGCAACACGTCTTAATATTAGAAACGTCTTTTTAAAATTTTTGAGTGTTACGTTATATTATACTATGGGGTAATTATTATCCGTGTATACTTGTAGGTTTTGCCCTTGCGCGAAGTATAATTTTTATCTTCCGCGTGGCCTGGCAAATAGCCAAGTTTCAAAATGCTGTTATGAGCTATAGAATTTTTAGTTTTATCTTTCAGTTTATGTAAGCTCTGTTTCGGACCACAGAATGGCTGAATGGG
The DNA here is from genome assembly GCA_000611955.2 of Stegodyphus mimosarum. NCBI lineage: Eukaryota > Metazoa > Arthropoda > Arachnida > Araneae > Eresidae > Stegodyphus > Stegodyphus mimosarum. The sequence continues at coordinate 16,489 of KK117156.1, forward strand.
CTTTTCTCTTGTTACGGAAAGTTTTCCCGAATCACATTAATTTCGACAACTTTGTAAGGCTTATCCGAAATTAATTCATAACTTTCACAAATGATTTTAATGGATCACATAATTATTGAAATGTTGTGGACTGCAACTTTTTAGATTTGTGGCGAAAAATGCGAATCTGTGTGAAGCAGACAGTGATCAGAAGCGGTACCACAATCGCTACTGTGCTGGCGGTTTATCATTTTTTTCTGGTACACATGCAAACAGTGTTCAGGAGCAAGACATTTCTGTTCCTGAAGAAAAAGAACTTTAGTGTAATTGACCTCGAAATTGAGAGGTTTTTTTTAAAACCTACGCCACTACCAAATTAGTTTTCCGTAACTTTCAAAGTGCTTCAAATTTTTGTAAAAAATACCATTTGAACGTAACTGTAAATTAAATAGAGTTAAAATTGTATGAATCTCATAAATTATTGAAAAATAAAATTAAACTTAAGCTAACATTCTAAGCTATTGGTCACCGATTACCCACAAATCGACGGTAAGCGGTGTGGGGGTAACGTAGAAATTTAGATAGATCTTTAAAATGAAATTAAAGGGAAGGTCACCGCTGTCCTTCAAGCAGACAGTCGCTGATATGGCTTAGTAACAGTTATAAGGTATTTCTCCCGCCTTCTTAGCATGCCTTCGTGGTGTAATGGTCAACACGCTCGGCGCGTTGGCGTATTCGAGAGGTCCATGGTTCGAGTCCCGGTGACGACATTGCTCATTTTCCACCTCTCCTGCTTCTAAATAATTTAATGTCTCTACAGTGGGGGCTCAAACTAAAAAGGTGGTGGTCTTCACCACCAGAATTTGGCGGCTGGGTCCCTTAATCCTCAGTCGACCTTTAAAAGGAGGAATATATAAGATATCTCCCATTTTCTTAGCATGCCTTCGTGGTGTAATGGTCAGCTCGCTCGGCGCGCATTCGAGAGGTCAGTTACACAGTTACTAAAATGGCGTAGTAAATTATCAAGAATGCGTTGATTGCTTTCAAATTTCCCACGTTACACGGTCTAAATTTGAAAAATCAATTAAAGGTCTTGCTTTTAGCCAATTGACAACTCGTTGAGAATTGAGCATTTTCGAATCAATTCGAGGTAAAAAAAAATTCAAGACATTATGTTTCCTGCAGTGGCAGTATTTTCCAGGTGGCATGATGATTAATGTATGGTAGGGCAACATAATCTGATTGTCATGCAATGTAGTATTCCAGATTGTTTCAAGGACGTTTCTAACATAGAAATTAAGGCGAAGAACATTGTTGATCTCTGGTGACATGAAATTTTACAGTCAACAGTGTGGGATAAGGCAAAAGATATGGTGACCTATGAGTTGATCGTTACTGGCGGTCAACTAACTATGAGGCCGCACAGGAAATTTCGACAACAGAGTGGAGATCATGAAGACTGTTTGTTGTAAGCAGCAGGAAGCAAACAGGGCTTTTATGCCACAGGGAAGAGGGAGGGAAGCTTATCAAGGAGCAGAGTGCATGAATTTGTATTACGTCATTTTTGTAACGTGAGTCACGTGATTTTGAGACGCGGTTGTAGGAGAGAACTCTTTTTTTTTTTTTTTAAATCCAAAAATCACGTGACTGACATTAATGATGACAACACAAAATCACTTCTCGTGCTCATTGATACACAGGCATGCTCTAATGACGAGTAAAATGTGTTGCGAAGATGACAGCATACCATACCATCAAGCGTTCTAACAGGCCTGAATATGATAGACACACGGCTGACGTCGATGTTCGCTACATTATATCTATGATATATAGAACTAACATTTTCTAGTTTCTGATGACTTGTGTGTTACCAGTCGCCCGTAAAGGGCAGTGCAATGTTTTGGGCACGGAATTTTTGCCAGAGGGCGCATGGATGATGAATTCGTGGTAGTGTAACGTAATGTTTCGCTGAAGGGATTTCGAACTTGAAAAACTTCTTGTTATATTCAAGCTGATAGAATATGTTGGTTTTCGTAATCAAACTAACCAAAGCAGTCAAACTTGTAACCAAAGCATATCAAATAAAGTAATAATAAATATCATAATAATATAAATTTTAAATACGTGCAATTGTTTAAAAAGGCCTCTCTACGGTGATATTTGTTTTCGATATAACGGAAGAAATTCTAATCTTAAAAATTCTTGAGTTCTCTGCCATTTTCAGCATTTAAAATCTACGTATTTTCATTTAAGTTATTAATAATCAAAGAGTAAATTATATAATTTTATGGCTTAACCATGATTTTGTTAAAAATATCTTACACTTTGAGGGGTTTGTCGTTTAATACCTTTTTTTTAAATTAAGGCTTATTTTTTGTTTACAGATATTGGTCGATTGTTGCAGAGAAATGTGCTGGAGTCGGAATGCATCTTCTGCAGGTAAGGAATAACCACTAAATGAATTATTTGTAAACTATTTAATTTTGAAACTGGTTCATTGCAAATTCAGAACATTATTTGTACATTTTTTGAAATAGTTTAGAGTGTGTGTTTTATATTAGGATAAATGCAACAATCGCTTTAAAATTTCATAAAGACAATATTTAGAATATAGAAAATTATAATTCTGAAGCAGAACTGAGACTAAATTAAGATGCATTTACTAATAAAAATTTATTGTTACATACCCTAGTAGAACTTAATAATAATACACATGGATCTTTTTCGGTATTCTTACAATCATTTTAAAGATGGCAACATAGAAATTAGCAATAAAAAAGGAAGAAGCGTTTGCATCGAAGATTACAGTAGATACACAGCGAGGGGATATTTTTCAATTTTAATTAATTATTTTTATTTAGTTTTCACTATTTAAAGTTTTAATATTTTTTAATGTCTTGAATATTTAATTTTTTTAAAAATTAGTAATAGCTAACTCAATTGTGATGTTTCAGATTGTAATTTGAAGTTTCGAATTGTAAATTTTAATTTTTCACATTTTGAAGGAAGTGTATTGTTTTCATGGAATACATAAAAATCTTGTCCTAGCAAAATAGCATTTATAGCTCTATTGTAATCAATAAAAGATACTTCTAATACTATATATATTAACGTAATTGGTGCAAAATCGTTTGTATTTTAAATTTTGATAATCTTTTATATTGATAAAATGTTTTCATTTTTTTTAAACTTTTAACGCTAAGTTAGTTTTCTTTGTAAGCTTTATTTATTTATTTTTTTTGTAATATTTTATTTAGTTCACTCATGGTGTTTACCTATGGTCGGAATTTTTTTATCTATTTTTAACCGGTTTCTGATAAGTTGACAAGTTCAAATTTCTTACACATTTTATTTGTCGATGACAATGCAACGTATGAAGCGAATGTTGCAAAATTCCCTTTAGATTTTTTTTAAAAATTTACTGTTTAAACAATTTTTGGAATATATTTTAGTTAACGAACAAACTAAAAGCATCGGAATTTTACTGTTTGCAACATCGAATAGAGCGCAAAGAAAGTCTTTGAAATGAAAACGTATAATTTCTTAGTTTTGGGTGAATCTTCGAAAATTGCTGAATTTTTTTTCGGCTATTTGACGTCCATGATTTTAAAATTTCAATTTCTAGAAATGTATCGGATGTAAAGTTTCGGAATTTTCACAGATCATTAAACAAACACTTCGCCCTAAGACAAAAATTATGAAAAAGCAATAAATGATCCATTTTCTGCATTTATTTAAAAAATAAATTTCAGTCTCAAGCAAAAGGAGAAATCGATGTTTCCGGCCATCGTATCGCTTGCAGGCATATTACTTTCAAGGATATGATATCATTACGCTACATGAGAGTTTCTTAAACTTTGGGGTCGCGAGACCTGCAGTAGGAGGTCACCAAAAATTTTAGCACTTTTGATAGTTCTTATAATAATTTTACAATTACCAAATATTTTTACATAGCGTATCTGAAAATAGAGAAAGATAAGACAATACAGACAAAGAAAAAAACAAAAACGTTTCGACACATTTTTTTTATAATAGAAACGTTCATTTTACTTTAAAAATTAAAGTTGATGACCTAAAACAGCAATACATTACAAGTCAAGAAACTGTCAATTTCACTCACGCGCGTGTCGGATTTGCGCAATAATTATCGAGTCCCACAAAATTTTCGTAAATATTATCGGGTCCTCACGCCAAAAAGTTTAAGAAACCCAGTGCTACATGATTCTTATCGCTTCTGTACGTATACCGTATAGCTTTGCACTTGCTATTTAGAAAAAAAATAAAGTATATTTATCTTTGCATTTACTAGTATTTCAGAAATAATATAAAGTGAAAAGAATTTTTTTAAACAATCTTTTATTTGAAATTTATAATATAATTAATGAAGAAGAAATATAATTTATTATATAGGTTTATGGAAATAAGAGATGAAATAATTCTCTTTTCGAACATCATCTACAATTTAATATCACGAATAATAAAAGCGTGTAATCTTAGATAACGAAATCTACTAATTCCATTGTCAAATTAGCAATTATGTTTATAACTTTATCATGAACACCATAAGCTTTTATTATTATTCGTAATATAAAAATTGAGAGGAATTTTATCTATAGAATTATTTAACTTCTTGTTTCCCCGAAACTGTATGATGAATTATTTTTCTTCTTTTAGTTCATCAATTATGAGTTTCATACAACTTAAATAAGCTTACTTTATAAAATGTTTTCTTACCTTATGTTATTTGAATTGATATAATGTAATTTGTTCAGATTATAGTTTTTTATTCCAAAGGGGCAATTTCATCAGAACGACTATTAATTTCGTTTTGGCATTTTGCGTCGTTTCTCTTTTCAAATTGTTGCCACCAAATATTAGAGCCCTGTATTAAAGAAATTAAATAATGCAGAATCTGCATAAATTTGTGTTTCTCGCGTTGTGATAAAACATGCCTCTAGGTACCGTTGTTTTATCAACGGTACCTAGAGGCATTAAATTTTGAATAATGTAATCCTCCAGCGAATACGGGCATCTGGAAGCCCAAATTTGAAATTTTGAATTTGTTTTATTATCGATTTCATATTTTGTATAACTAATTTTTGATTAACAAACTGAAGGATTTCAAAGCGAGCAATGGCAATGTTGTACAGGAAAAACCTTTTTTATCTCCAGCGCGTGAAACTGTGTATCGGAAATTCTAAAGATATGCTCATTTTAAAATTATTTTGCGATATTGCTGTTGAGCTGAATTTTTTATTTAAGTGCGAAGAACGTGATATTTAATAAATAAAGGTAACACACAAAATATTAAAAAAAGTCCCCTGTTTGACGTAATTTAAAATCTAAAACCTTTCAGGTTTTTAATTTTTTTTTAATTATTTATTTATTTTTAAATTGCTTTTACTGGTGAATAATGATGAAGGGAGTCCACCAGTATATGCTTAGTAATTGTCAGGGAGGAAGTTAAGGACAGCTTGTTCGAAATACTCTCGTGAATTCCAACTAATGAATTTTCCTCTCGAGCAGATGGGAAGCACAAGAGCTGTCGCGTGGCCCATCCATCACTTCGATTACGCAATATCCCAGACCTTGACCTCCCGGCCGTCTTCCGGATTGTCAAGGTACGTCCGGCTTCTCCTCAGCTTTTAATCCCGTTAGAGAGAGAAGCCTCGAAACTCCGCTGTCGAAAGATGCGTTCGATTCTTACGGCTTCTCGCCTTTTCGTTTCACGCACCCCAGATGGTTCCGACGTTTTCGTTGTGATGTTCTTTCCTGTATCTCCGACGAGCAACGGGAAGGAGTCCGTTATGGGTTCCGTAGTTACGTAAACATGCTCCCGGTACTTTTTTCGATGAAGATTTTCGGTAAGATGTTTTACTTCAGTCGTGTTTACTTATTTGTTGTTATTTTTTTAAATAATTTGTTGCATTTAAAATTTAGTATAAATAGGGAGTTTTGCGGCTTTTCAACGGTTCGAATTTTCAGATTTGTAAAATCCAACCTATACATTAGATACATGATTATCTTTTCCGATGACTTCTGACGTATTTTGTTCTTGCAGCTTTTTAAAATGTTTCAGAATATTTTCTTTCTCCTCCTTCTTTTGCCAAACATAGTAGGGGGCGAACTTGCTGTGATATTATTTCATTATAAATCAGCATCCGGACTTTTGAATTTACTTAATATGGGTGGAAAGGATTTAATCATTAAAGAAAAGAAGAACAAAAAGTAAAATCTGAAATGTTTCAGATTTGAAATTACGTCCAAAGGGGCGTTTTTTTAACATTTTATGTGTTATCTTTATTTATTAAATATCATATTCTTCGCACTTAAACCTTAAAATTCAGTTCAAGAGCAGTATCGCAAAATAATTTTAAAATGAGCATATCTTTAGAATTTCTGATACACAGTTCCGCGCGGTAGAGATAATTTTTTTTTCTTTCCCGTAGAGTGTTGCTATTGCTCGCTTTTAAGTCGTTTAAGTTTTTTAATCAAACTTTCGTTAAAGTTTTACAAAATATGAAATAAATAATAAAACAAATTCCAAATTTGAGCTTCCAGATGCGCATATTCGGGTGAAAACGTAGTTATTCAAACTTGCATAGCTCTCGGTACAGTTGTTTTATCACAATGCGAGAAACATATATACATTTATGCAGATTCTTCATTATTTAATTTCTTTAAATATAATACACGGCGATAATGTTTGGTGGCAACAATTTGAAAAAGTGAATCGGAAGTTTATAGTGAATCAACGCAAAATGGCAAAACAAAAACAATAGTCCTTCAGGGATAAAGCCCGTTTGGACTAAAAAGGATTAAGGAAAGGATATAATCATTCAAAACATTGCTTACATTTCCTTCATTGGATCACTTCTATACAAAGTTTGTTCGTGAAAGTATCAATTTCCATTTTGCCAAGGCATGAAAGTCATCTCTTCGAGGTGTCTAAAAAAGTGAAATACATGAAATTAAAAAAAGCAGAAGTTCTTAGTATCCCATCTCGTAAATAATCCTGCTATATTAATTTCAAAAATTCTTACCTGGAGTGTTACCAACATCGCTGATAGTAGGTAGATAATTTTTTTCATAGAATAGCAAAACTTAATTTTTAATGTACTGAGTATTGGAAACTTTATTGTGTTCGATTATTCATCAGTGAAATACGCTAGAAGAGAGAAATCGTTTCCCTTGGTGGACAGAGAATTCACAAATGATTTTCTGAGCAGATTAGATATCCCAATTTTTACGTATAACTTCACCGAACTGACTTGGTTTCATTATGAAGAACATAGGTGTCTCTAAAAATGTACTAATATATATATATATAGATAAAAAATCCAAGAATATTTAATTAAATAAATGCGATTAATGTTGCTCAAAATACTGGAAAGTTAATTAATTAAATAAGGAAGATTCAGAATATATCGAATATACATAAATCAAGAACGGTGAACTATCTATTAAGAAGGTACAAATAAAAAACAATTTGAAGCGAAAACTTGTAAAGTAAAACTGGAATAAAAGAAATTAATTGTAGAAACAAATCATCAACTGAAAGTTAATTAAAAGCTGATAACGATGACATTAGCACTTTTTGTGTTTTTACAATGCCCTTCTGCACACACTTTTCGCATTTTTATTTTTATAAATTTTTTTATTAAAAAGTAACAAAAAAAAGTAAAAATTTATTTATTTTTGTTATAAATTTCATTTCTAAAAAACTTTTATTTAAAAAAATAATTTTTTGTTTATAAAAGTTTTTATTAAAAAAAAATAAGTGTGGTATTACAGTTAGCATGTATCAAGCGAGAGAAGAAAACGCAGATTCTAATATGGATGTGAGATTAAGAATATTACTATAGTTTTATTTTATTCCTATTAGTTAATTAAGATTCTGATTTTCGAATTTTAATATTACTAGCCGCTTGCCCAGCCAGCCGTCTGAAATATTTATAATAACAAATAAAAAAATATAATGATTTTAATGAGTTCTGGTAGTGTAAAGTAATAGAAATGAAAAGCTTCTTAATTTAAATAGCTTAATTTGCTAATAACTAACAGAGAGATTAAATTTGAAAGGAAAACTAAATCCGAATGTCGAATCATTTCCCAATTTCAGCATATTGGCACGAGGAAGATAAATGTGTTTTATTTCGGGCAGTAGCAACAAATTTCTTTTAAATCTTGGAGTTTTTAGACTAAATTTGAGTGACAAATAGCGTACGCCTTGCCGAGTGGCAACACATTCCTCCTAAATCGCTGAGTTTGTTAATTGAAATTTCATTAAATTCGAACAAAACAGGAAATAAATAAAATTTAAAAAAAAATTCCGGTTTCGAGGTGCCACCGTTTTTCCACAAGACAAGCAAACATGTATAGGTACTTCATTATTTACAGATTTTTCATTATATCTATATGTATGTGGATATTTCATTATTTATAGATGCAACATATATATGTAGATAGATAGATTCTGCATTATTTAATAACACACACTGGGTAGATTATTGGATGAAAAGATTTTTTTTCAGCATGTAAGTATATGTGTGACGAGCGTGATAAAAGCACAGGGTAAATTAATTTCAAAATGGGATAGTGCTTGGCACACGCTATACTTATGTTTTAATGAAACAAGTTGCTGTAAGTGTGGCGCAAACCACCTTACCTTAAATCAGAAGAAGAACCTAAATACCTTTTCTGCAACGACTCTTATGTTAGTTCGTATCGTAGTTGTGAAGCTTATAAGAAGAAATTTGAAAATATATAGAAATCTGTATTATCACGACTCCAGCCGAAACTTGAAACTTTTTTTAAAAGTGTAGATTTTCTTCCATTAAAATTACAAGAAATCACACAGTCTCAAATCTAAGGAAGAAATTACAGGGAAGAAAAACATTCCAGCCCTCCATGATGGAATAACTAACACATTAGCTTGACTAAATGATCCGATGACAAAAGAGGTTAAACTTACTACGAAACCTGCAGACAAATTTGCAGCAAGCTTTAAAGCAGCGGTAATTATGTTTAAATCTGCAGAATTTGAACATTTAATTATCAGTTTTCTATACAGCCTGCGCATTTGAGAAGCGCTCGTGCTCGTAATTTTGGTTACGGGTTCGAGCATGAATCGTGAAGTATAGCAGAATTGTGAAGATTACTTATCTCTTTCCTTTCGCAAATCATATATACCAACCATGGATGATGTGTACCATGGATTTTCGCGAATCACAACTCTCTGATGCCCTAGGGATAACTGAAATGTAGTAGTAAAGGCCAGTATAAGCTATAGATTACTCAACAGACTGCCGATTGTAACAGCTTTAGATATTGTTGCAATAATAATCTTAAACTTTTGAAATAGTTGAATTTGAAATCTATATGTTAATAAATGGCAATGTTTGAAACGCCAACACGAGAGCTGCGTGCGGTTCTCGCACGAAGTAAGAAAATCATTTTAATTTAAAAAAAGAGATAGAATACGTTCTGGCTGTTAATTTTTGATGTTACCTTTTCTTCGACTTATATGTTGCAGTTATGAAATTGATCTATTAAATAAAGTTTGCTGTGTTCCAATGGAGTTTGCTTTAATTACGAAACAAGCATTACAGTCTTAATTATTTTTGGAGGCACCGGCGAGATAGAATAATCGTGCGTGCTTTTGAAATGAAAGCACATCTCCTGGAAAGCAAGGTATAGCATTTCTTTATTCCCAATTTCAAACGATATTATAAAGTTATTTGAACGAATTTTGATTTTAAACACTGCAGAAAAGCATACGAAAATGTGTTTTGCATCGTTGCAAATTTTAGTATAACTGTGCAAAAGTTTTCTGTGTTCTAAACTCAGTTTACTATTCCTTACTTAGTTTGAAGTGTCCATCAT
>KK117156.1:33243-89483 GCA_000611955.2 Stegodyphus mimosarum
TTTTTTTTTTTTTTTTTCTGAAAACAGTTTTGTTTAGCGCTGATTATTTGTGATATAGTTCGACCGCCTTATCCGCGACAATGAGGGCAAACACGCATGCGCCATTTGGACCGAATATTTCTCAAAATAGGGTGGAAGGATGGGGACTTTCTTTCCTTCCAGCATATCTCTTTCCGGAGAAGAGAACACGTACGTGACCTTGTACGTCGCAGCAAGTAATAACACCCCTTTTGGACGAGTCTATATGGTTTGGCAGAATGCCAGCCAGGGTTGCGTTTGAGACGGTCGAACTATAGTAATTTTTCCATCGTTCTGGAATGAACAACTTGATTTCTTTTTGAATAGAGCTCGAATAATCCACGCATGGTCAATAGAGAGTTGAGTGTAGGTTTGTAGCGAAATTTTTTAAGGACAAGAAATTTAATATGTGTATAGAAAGAGAGAACATCTGAATTCTTTCAGATTTTAACGCAGTCGCACCATACAGTTTGCTTAGGTTTTGTATGCTCGCGCTGAGCTCGCAGGTTACCAAACTGCTCTTGGATTCACTGCTATTGACACACTGTCTTTATTTATCATCATCACTTTTTTCACACTTATGCCACGTAAAATTCAACAACAAAATCGCAAGGTTTCTGACAGCAGCATATTTTTAGAATTCCCGATGCAGTCTTAAGTGTTGCCATTAATTTTTTCATTCTTTTCTCAGTTTGTTATATCAATGATCAGTTTTCGTAATAAGAGAATTACACAACCAATCTCGTTTTTTCATTACTAACCTTTTGTCTTTTTAACTTTATTTACTAATTTAACTTTATTTATTATTAAACATATTTTTTTTGCTTTTATGCCATATGAAATTCAATTGCAAAATCATAAAATATTTAAAAACAGCACTATTTTTTAAATTCCGGATAAAATGTTAAATGTCGTCATTTTTTTTAGACATTCAGTATAGTATTTCTTTAAAAATAATACATGGGATAACATTTGGTGACAGTCCTTTTATTTGAAAAGTGATACGGGCAAAAAATGAGAATCGAGACTAATAGCACCTCTGGTACTAATAAAAACAAAAGAACAAAAACAAATATATTTTTATTAAACTTGAAAAATAATTATGCACATAGTTCAGCAGAACTGTAGCTGTACAGTCTACTAAACTTTCAGTTAACATGCTTGAATGTCATCTTTCTATTATATTGCTTATATAATAACACTTCTGTTCTTTTTGATGTTTTGTATGACCTCCAGCGGTAGGTTTGCCTGCGCCATTTTGAAGTTTCTGCGCAATCCCTGCTTGGCTACTCCCACAACAAAACGATTCATCCAAGTGGTAAATTGCGAAAGAGACTTCTCATCCTCGTCTGCCGGGCAACATCATCGTCTCTGGAGAATATCCTCCGGGAATATATCTCTTTTTACGGTCACGTAAGCTCTTATACAATGTTGCGGAGACACGTGACCCTTTTAACTGCAAGAAAAGTTTCTTTTCGCTATGCTGTGGCCGCGACTCAATTATCTCTCGTCACGAAGTAGTCCAGCGGTTTGTTGATCACCTCTGCGGGCATTCGTCTTTGCTTTTCGTGCGCAACAGCCTGCATTGTGCACGGAGAGGCTGAAGTGGGGGTGATTGTTTGGGTCTGAACTTGGCCACTTGAGGCAAACGCATTTTGTGTTTTCTTTTCTTATAGGGTGGCTCTGAGAGTGAATGCACGATATTAGCTTATGGAATAATAAAGACTTTGTATGATTTCTTTTCTATTTATCTTTAACTGTATTTGTAATAGGTTCCGTATGATATTTTGGAGATGATGTTGGTTTTTGTCTTTGGTGCTCCTGTTGCATCGGTGCGTTGACAGAAATGTTGTCGAGAAAGCTAAATTTTACTTAAATTGTGATCAATAATGTTGTAAGGAATTATCGCGTCCTTCCGTCGTGCATGGTCTTTCCGTATGAGTAATTATCACATCCAGTTTAGAAATCAAAAGCTCCATGATTCGATTCATAAGGATGGCAAAGTTGATTTTCTACGTTTGCTGGTTCGAAACGTTTAATATTATTTAGATCACTCTGAAGACGACACGGTTTCTTTAGTTAGACTTTCTTTAGACTTTCCTTAGTTGTCATTTAAATGAGGCAAAATATAAGATATTAACACATTCTCCTATGTGAATGCTTGTGGCGTGTTCCTCTAACTAGCAAAATACGTTGTTCGAAAGCCGGCAATGACACAGATGATTTCCATGTTTCCTGGTCCCAAATGTCTAACGGTCTTAGAACTAAGCTGGAGCAAAAATATGGTGGACAATGTTTTGTCACCATCTGGATCTGGTACAGAGGATTTCGTGTCTCCTGCCGCTGTTTAAGTGGAATAGAATGTAATGAATTGTCGCATTTTCCTGTGAGGGCTGTTATGCTTTGAGTGATTTGCACGTCTAACTAGCAAAGTGGAAAATTATTAGTTCGAACTGGAGCGAGAGTACTGTTGGTTTTTCATGTTTTCTGGACCAAATAGTGTAACGGTTGTAATAAGCTGGAGAATTACCGTAAAAAAGGTATGCAGTGCTGTAAAGTTCGAAAGAACAAAAACTATAGATACTTAAGAACTAACTAATGTCCCACTGTCGCTGTAAATGGTATTTAACAATTTGTAGAGCTGATAGTACATTAGTTAACCGTATTGCGATTTGATAGAATAGCATACTTCCATATGAAGACAAATAAAACTTCAAGTAAAAATATTTTCAAGACTGCCGTTAGACTAAAACTATAGTACGAAGATAATTCTCAGTTTAATGCTGTTTCGATTTCTGATTTCTCATCTTTACGTTAGCTCGAAAGCGATACGCTTTCAGTAGAAACCGTACTTCGAATTTTGAATCTTGTGGTCATGTTCAGGGGTGGAAATATTTTATAATTTAATGGATGTTAAATTTAAAAGTGGATCTAACATAGAATCAGCAAGGGTGAATGTTTAAGAGACATCTCTTGCTTGCAGCTTATGTTGAAATGGCATGCGCTGAGTTCAATACATTTGACTACATATTTCACTACGCTTCTAGCAACCTGATAAAGCTTATCCTTATCTGATACTACATGGTAGCAGTGATGTTTATATTTAACACTTAAGAACTTCCTTCTATATTTTCTAGTAAATATGTCATAAGGATAAATATATAAACTTATCGTGAAATAAGACTCTCTTTGAAAAATGCATTCTTAATGCTAACGTGAACGGATAGTTCACAAATCAAAGTGAAGCAAAGCCATGGTTCCAAATGCTACCGTTTCAGAATTTGCTATCTCCAAAAATAGCTCGTCAAATTCATTTCTGTTTCCAAAGAAGTCATTACTCCCAGTTTACCTGGTCGAAGAATCACTAAAAATCAAACAGACACAAAATAATCTAATGTTAAATGCGAAATCCATTTCAAAACCTTTGTATATGTGCACCACGTCCACAAAATTCTTAGCCGGTCTTTAATTTTGCGACCATCTGAATTTCGCATACATAGAATTCCAATTACGAAAGTGCTTCAGATAACGCAAATATTCATGTCTGAGCATTTTTAAATTAAGAAAAAATAAATTTTATAAAAATTACAAAATTTAACATATAAATGGTACTTTGGTCTCCATATTTATGTTTAAGAAAATTTTATATTCATTACAAAAAACAACAAATTTGAGTGACGTACAACAAAAATGGACCAATATATTTCATTTTAATCTTCGAGATGATATTCAGGAACTGTAGACACTCTGAAGAGCGACATGTTTGAAGAGCATTTAACATGCATAATGATCCGAAAGTTCTGTAGAGTAGTTTGTGATAGGGGAAAAGCGCAGACCCTTGGAACTGTCCCTCGGAAGATTCTTCTTCAAAACAAGAACGGATGAGGACAAAATCGGACTGTCATTTAAGGTGCTCAAGACGCATGCCAATAAAAGACGCTGTCCTGTGCTCCTCCCTACGATTAAATTCGAGAACTCATTCTAATGTCTACTATCAGACAAGTGATATAAATCACAACAATATTTGTTTCGAGCCTTCAGCTGCTTTTGGGACTTTAGAATAGATCAATCCAGGCCCAAGAGGACAATCAATAGGACTCAAAACTGTACAGTGCATGCTGCTACGTGTGTGCATGTTTTGAATAGCCGATTTTAATCCTGAATGTCGAATAGAACGAACACACCGCATGTGCCGTTGGAACCAATAATTTCCCATACGTATTTTTTGTAATCATCGAGTTAAATTTCTTTTCAAGAATGGCCTCATATCGAATTATAGCCAAAGTTCCATTGATATAAAATGGAATTGGGAATATTTGGAATATTGAAGCAGGCCTAAACTGTGACTTTTTGAAGGTGTCTGAGGTATATGCATCGTTATATCATTCTTCTTGTGGCAATCCCTTCGAAAACGTCATCTAATGTTACCATTCATCTCAAACAGATACTTGAGTAGTTCTATCGTTCTACCTTTTATTACCCCTTTTTTTGTTTGTTGAAAAAATAATTGTCATTTTATACATATCTGTAGTAATTAGAAATTAGCTAGCAATCCTCAAAACTCTAATTGGGATAGATTTTGAATACAGTTCTATGGATTTCGAAGGGGATTGGATGTAAGTTCTTCTACAGCAAAAACGTTTTGCAAAAGCGGAAAATCGCTGTATGCCGAGATTAGCATGATTAGTTCATGCTGTGTTCCGACAGTCAGAACTTCGTATGCCAGAGAAGGGCGCTTCAAGCAGAATGAGTCCTGCACAGTGAGTCCAAGAGGACAGGATAGGAGATGGCGAAAACAAAAGGGAATGAAACAACAATCATATTTATATGAAAACTAATGGGCGGAATAAAGCAAAGTGAAAGTACAGCCATCCATCGAGTGAAACACTAATGAAATAAGTAAAAGGCAAGATATTATAATACTGGAAGTTTTGGGAAGAACTGGATTGGAATTAGTGTCAAATAATTTCAAAAATTCTAATGTCTTAGTTTTTCGCGTTTGTTCAATGTTTTTCTTGACACATGACGTTATACTGGTTTTCGCTGACTCATTTTCTTAGACATATGGTTCTTGCTTTCCCCATCTTTGCAAAAATTGTTTACTTTTGCAAAAGAGAGACCTATATTTGATCCCCCTTGAAATCAATTTCGAGTTTTATTCGAAATGTATGTCAGTATAAGTCCCCTCCCCATTTTAAGTTTTACTTTGGCTTGTTTCTCTTCCAGTTAGGCACAGTATGCTTTCTTTCACAATATGAAAAATGTACCTTCCATTAAAAAAAAAGTGAAAAATAGCTTACATCTGATAAATGGGAAGATTCTTAAGATAGCTTCTTCAATCAATTTGATCGCCTAACAACTCCCATCTTGACCAGGACGATGATGAGACCATAAAGTTCTTTCCCAAGTCGCGTGCTTTCGACAGCGGGGCACGGGCAAGAAAAGCAAAGCGACTGCGGGGCGTCTCCTCACAGAGGGTGTGGTCGACGAACGAACGTAAACGAGGACAATCAGCCCGGACGCGTTCTTGACCTTTTTCCGAAAGGGTTCCTGCTGGTTTAAATGGATCCCGAGGGGCGAGTCCGGCCATTGAAGGCCCTTCGTCGTTATCTGCATCGCCTGATTTGGTATTTAGAGAGCGCTCCTTGGATTAATTATTTCGTTTAATACAAAGGATTATTTTGCAGAATAATGCTATATGACATCAGGATATCGGGCAACAGAATAGAAAATGTACTGGGCATTGCGCAGTTTGTTTTCTTCCAAATTAGTGCTTGCGAAATTTTACTATTAGTAAAAGTATCAACAGACACCTCAAAGAGAGAACTATTGTAGTTGGTCTACTGAAACTATTTATATTTAAAAGTTTCGATGTGAGATTGAAATTTCAAGATGAAGACTTTTGGGGGGGGGGGGACTTTTCTTTAAAATACTACATTTATAACCTAAAGTTTTCAACTGCAAATTTTTTTTCATTTTTAAATGGAATGGGGAAAAAAATGTAATTTTAATGGTAAATTGTTTTTATAGTATATTAGCGAATAATCTGAAGTTTTGAGATTACAATTTTTTCCTCATTAAGTTTAATTAAAAATGAAGCTTAACTATTTAAATTTAAACAGATGAGGGACGGTATCGACTAGGAAAATCATAACTGCATCAGTACTACTTTACTAACTGTGCATGTAACTTTCTGTGCAGTAGAAGTAACTTTTCAAATATTAGTTAATTGTTAACTGATCGAGCTCAGCGATAATGCTTTCAAAGTTCTACGTTATAGGTATTTTCTTGTCAAAAACACCGCTAAATAACGACCATGTATAGTTTTTTATAAGTTTAGAGTTTCAGAAATAAGTTTAGAATTTAAAAAATTAATATAAAAATTTCAACGTTGATTCAAAAATTATGGTATCACTTATGGGTGTAATTTATAACACACCTGTAGTTTATAATTAATTGATAATTTTATAATTATTCACAGCTTTATGGTATTTAATAATAGATTTTTTCAAACACCGTTTATCTCTTACCTTTGTACAGAGTAATCATTCACACGCCATCTAGCAACGAATTGTAAAATTTAATTTAGAATAACTTTCAGTTATGCATCCGATAATCATTAGCATAGCCGGAGCTGTAATTGTTTCACTCCCGTAGTTTTGTATCTAACAAAAGCATTCGAATGCCAAAAAATGTAAAAATTAAGTGATAGATAATGTAAAGTTTTAGAAATGAATTTCATTAATTCAAATAAGTTCATGAATAAGAAAATGTTCATGAAAATCATCAGTAGAAATGCTATAAATTATTTATTATCAAAAATTACACCAACGAGAATTTATTTGGATAACATTGAACTAAAGAGGATCGTCAAGGTCATTGGTCACTGGTGACCTAGGACTAATGGTCACGAATTTATTTTGGGGGGAGGGGGCGGTAAATTTAGCTAGCTTATAGGGTATTTGTCCGCCTTCTTAGCATGCCTTCGTGGTGTAATGGTCAGCACGCTCGGCGCGTATTCGAGAGGTCCGTGGTTCGAGACCCGGCGAGGGCATTGCTCATTTTTCATCTCTCCTGCTTTCGAAGAATACCTAATGTCTCTAAAGTGGAGACCAAACTAAAAAAAGTGGTGGATGATGATTCTCCACCACCAAGATTTGGCGATTGAATCCCTAATCCCCGGTCGCCCTTTAAAAGAGGAAGTATATAAGACATTTTTCCCGTTTTCTTAGCATGCCTTCGTGGTGTAACGGTCAGCACGCTCGGCGCGTATTCGAGAGGACTGTGATTCGAGTCCCGGCGAGGTCATTGCTCATTTTCATCTCTCCTGCTTCGAAAGAACCTAATTTCTGTACAAGATTATTAAAATAAAATTAAATAGCCGCTGGTGACTAGTGATCTGCAGGTTTCGTGGTCATCAGGTTAGATTGAAATAGATCATCAAGAAATGCATTAATTAATTTGAAACCGTTCGATATATTAAACAATTAAATTCGTTAGATAAATAAAGATCTTATGTTTTGCCAATAGAATTCTAAGAACTTTGTACTTCAGCGTCAAAGACTTCGCTCTAAGAACGTAGCGTAGAAATCCGAAAATTTGAAAAAGACTAAAGCAGATTCTGTAATAGAAAATTTATGCAGAAATGGCCAGTTGAGGTGGTATATTGCGATGCTGAACGGTAGATAAAAGCATTCCGTCACCAAAGGTTATTCTCTGTGCGGATTTCGAGTTGTATGCATCGCTGTACGAACGCAGACCACACCGATGTGCGGCTGCGATTAAAATGGAGCAGCTGGTAAGGGATGAAAAAACAGGATTCCCGAGTATCTTCTTTGAACAACTCCTCAGTTTCCATTCCGAGTCATGTGGATAAAATGCACTGAAAAAAAAAAAAAAATGTGCGCGGGGAATGACGATTTACGGCAGTAGAACGCTTTTAAATAACGCTCAGCAGCTCGCCTGATCCATCACATAAGAAAAAAGCATAATTGTATTAAAAGATTTGTGGGTGATGGGCCAGAAATTCCGTTTGCAAGAGAACTGATGAATTTTTTAATTGATATAATCCCGAAAAAGTAGGGATCCTGATTTGAGTTTCGGCTTTGCATAGTGTTTTGTTTGTGTTTGTGCATTGTATTTGTCCTTTCCTTTTTACTACCATTATTTTATTAACAACTATTTTTATGATTTTTTCCCCTTGTGTTTCTCTTTCGTTTTGTGACGTCTGAGGTCTAGTTGGGTTTATTCCATTCGTCATACGTTTTACTTTTTTTAAAAATTTTTATTTATTTATTATTATTTTGTGTTATCTGTTACTTCGGTCCATGTAAGTGTTGTTTGGTTGGTTTCCTGAGATTTTTAAAATTGTGTGTTTTCTGTGCTGTTTTTATGGGGGTGTGGCTGGATCGTTGTATGTCCTCGTTTGTGGTATGAATTGGCGTGCCCTGATATTGTCATATGACCTTGCGTAGCCAGGTGGGCTTAGGCTGCGCCTTACGTCAATCCCTGTACCACCTCAATGCGCCATTAGGGTACAGAGATTTCATTACAAAATCTGCTTGTTTCGGTACCCTCTACCCTTTCTTTAAATGTTTACCAGATAATTTTTAATAACCCTGTATATTACCATGAACTATACATGATCTGCGAATATATACTTTTTATATCATAAAGCTAAGTAAAATTGATGGAAATTTTGTATTTAAATGAACAACACAGGGCCAAATAAATAGAAAGAGCAGTTTCCGCATCAATTGTGTTTTTTATGTGTTCTGAAAATAACAGTTCGTAGAAAAAGAAAAGCGTATGCTCTGTCGCTACCAACTTTCGGAGCGTGCACATATAAAAAATTTATTTTCAACATACAGACCGCATTTAAACTCGCAAAAAGGCGTGATTGTGTGCTTATTCACAGTTTATTTGTGTTATGAATAAGGATAAATATATGTTTGTGTATAATATTTTATCCTAATGGCTTTGTTTTTCCATCTGCAGGTTTAAAACTATGCTGTCTCTTTCTGGCTGTGGCCTTCGGCTCTTGCTTACCAGATGGCGGTAAGTGATTTGTAGTCTCTCATACCTTCATTTAAACATCCTTAAAATGAGTACGCGCTAATTACAAAAAAGACACAGCTTTCTCAGTTGCAGATATCTCTGTAATCACTTGCTTTGTAAAAATCATGACATCATCAATACTTGAGTTGGAGGTTCATTCGAGACGTCATACCCATGGCTACTAAAGACTAGGTATCGAGCCTCGGCACTAGCAGAGTAACAATGGACATCGCACTGATGCCATCTACCGGCAAGCATAACCGTTAAAAACCCTAAACAAGTTCTCCAACAACAATTGATTCTAATTACAGAACACAAATTATGCCACTGACAACAAAGTTACACAGCTATAGCTATCACTTGCACTCCGTCGTACACTCATTACACCTACATGAAAATCGTCGGTATAAAAAAGACCTCATAAATGCGAGAAATTTTATTCAAATGTTAATCTAACATCAAATCAAATCGTGTCTACAATATATGACATCTGACATTTCACACGATTCCTTTATTCTGTGACAATTATTTAATTTTCTTAACCCATTAAGCTCTAAGATTCGTAATGCCCTGTTTCTTATCGTCACCTGATTTACCCAGCTCAAAAGTTTTCCTAACATCAGTTTCGTCCAAGCGAGATTAGATACTAAAGTTTTGTAACAGCAACTGATACTACTTTCGTTTACTGACTCACGAACATGCCTTTGGTGCTTGTCGTTGGTCCCTGAACTTAGCACCAATGGAGGCGTATGACTTCGCTAGTTCCATCATCAAACTACAACTTGGACATGTTTTGGCATCATCATGAAAGTTAAATCAAGAAAGGTCATTAATGGTGAGCTGTGCGTTGATCTCTAAACTCATAAAACGCTTACACGGCACAGTGATTAACTAATTTTACCGTACCTGAACACAGGAGGAAATAATGCTCAGTAAGATACTGCGATGACGTGATTGAAAGCTCCAATAACCTCATCAAGATTAAGCTCCTGCTTTTAACTTTTACGTCTGCATAAGTTTCTAATTTGACACGAATCAAAAAGGCAAAGGTGGAGCTTAATTGATAGCTAACTGTTACCAAAACAGTATTTATTATACAGTCAACTGGCGACTTATGAGGTGACTCTCTGCTCATTTTGTCGAATATGGTAATGCACGTGAAGGTTATCTATCCCAAAAGAGGGCTGTTTTCATGCAAAGCTTCCTAAAGGAAACTTGTATTCGCGTTAAGCGCATAGAAACCAGAAAAACGTCCATGCAGTCCCAGCCCTTCATGGGATTTGAATCTCTGTCGAACTATTGGCATTCAGCGGTCACTTGGGCATAATCTCTCATAGGCCAGCAATCGCCGATGTCGCCCAGTATAGTGGTTAGCAGGTAGATAAATGTAGGGTGATATAATCCTGGAGGTAGAATTTAATGGAGCTGTTATCTGTAATCTTAGTTTTAGGACTGGACAGAGCTATTTTGCTGATAAGCTTTTCTGTTTTGTTTATTTTTATCAGCCCAATCAGATAGCTAATTGCACTTAAGTTTGTGTTTTTCACAGTTTTAAGCATGCTAATAAAAATGCCGTTTTATAATTCAACTGAAAATTTTCTGTCATGCTACAGAAATTCATTTTATGCTTATCGCAGCTAAATTTTAAAAGCATTATCAGTTTACGACAAGCATAAAATGAGAAATTATTAAATGCAATGATTGGTGCGGGGCTGTAAGTTCGAAACAATTAGTTTTCTTATGCTGCTTGCATACGGATGGATAATTTGAACAGTAAAATCTAAACTGCGAGCTGAAATAACATTATTAACTAATACTTTAATAATAAAAATGATGGTAACCATAAAAGTATAGATTTTTTAAAAATTCTTCGGCTGGTAAATAACCAGAAATTAAAATTTAAGCAAATAAGAAATTGACTTCTGGATAAAATAATAAAAACCTCCAAAATTAGTTTTTGTTTTTAATAAAAAAAATGATAAATTATTCCATGAAATGTGAACAGCATTGATTTATAACAGAAATATGAATTTCGTGAGAATTCTATGAAGATAGTTTACGTCACATAATCTCGTATTATCTCCGTATGTAAATACTTACTTCATAACACCTCATCCTTATTATCAAAAACTTGATGAGACTAATGAAATACACTAAGCAAAAAATACGAAATAGATTTACGTATCAAAAAGCAGAATTTTTTAAGTTACATCCTAGAATTTAAAGGGGAAGATAGATCGCTATGGAAGTCATAAAATGAAAATATGTTATCTTCTTTGTGATTTACATAAAAAGCATACTTTAGTTCTGAGAAAATATTATGAAACAGAAAACATATATTATCATAATTTAAGAAATTAATTAAAATAATAATTGTATTCACAGATTTCGTATTACTTCTAGCATTGATGCACATTGCTCTTAAAACAAATTTAAACAATATTTCTGCAATTTCAATTTGATTTTAAATAAATTGAGGAAGACAAAAATTAAACGAATTAAAATTCTGTAAAAGTATCATTTAAAATTTTAACAAAATCAAAGCAGTCCTATAGTAGAAAAATATTCTTCAACAGAAATATAAAAATGATAATAAGCCTTTATTCTTGAAAATTATTTAAATAGATTATTAAAAAATAAAATTTTAAAAATTCACTTTCGCTTAATAATCAAAGAATTAAAAAAGTAATTTTTTAGCCTCAAAACATATATTTCATCAATATTTTAAGACGATCATCAGCTAGTGATTAACATATAACATAAACATTATTTGAATTTGTCTTTCTATAACAATTTTAATTCAAATTAATTTTACACAAAATTAATTTTTTTATAATTTAAAATTGCGTGAGTAAAATTACATAAATTTTCATTTTAAAAATATTCCTCGAAATATTCATAATCAATTAGCATAATTCCACCATGCTAAAAGATATTTTTTACATATATTATCCATCAAAAATTTCACAAGCAATATTTAAATAACATCACATTCGCCATATGCATCATTATTTTTTCAGTACAAAAACGACAATACCTATAGCATTTTAACACAGCAGAAATAGTGCGAAAGGAAAGAAAATGTTAATGAATATATATAAAAACAACATACTTAGGAGAGCCTAATTTTTTTATTTTTTGATGCATCATTTCTTTCTGAACATCCAGTAGCACAACAACAATAAATTTTATCGCTTTAAATTTAAAAAATATTGAGAGTCGACACGTCCCATTGTAACGAGGGAGTGCACGAGGGCCGATATAAGAAAGAGAGCAGGGTGAAAGTAGACTCGTTTTTTCCCCCGGTTTCAGATTTGGGCACCATGTCCGCTCCCTACATACCTATCTCTATAAATATAACGCCCAAAATTTTAGAAAATGTTATCCGTAGTTTTCAAAATCTCAATTGTTATCTAAAACTGCAAAAGCATCTGACGTCAAAACTG
This sequence comes from Stegodyphus mimosarum, assembly GCA_000611955.2. Taxonomy (NCBI): domain Eukaryota; kingdom Metazoa; phylum Arthropoda; class Arachnida; order Araneae; family Eresidae; genus Stegodyphus; species Stegodyphus mimosarum. The sequence continues at coordinate 45,765 of KK117156.1, forward strand.
CACATAGTAAACGGCAAATCTAAGCATTTGAATTCTAATTAACAGACATTCAAACGGCTGCACTTTCGCATTTCAGTTTTCTTGATAAGATCCTTATTTTTATAGTCAAAGTGAAGATGACACTTCATTTTCCAAGACATCATTCTCTATAAAAAGTAGGGAAAAGCCTTCTAGCCGACGGGGATTCTGCGAAAAGGACGGCACGTTCGAAAGCAGACGACGTTCCTTTTAATATTTTTCTTTTATCCCCGAGGAGATCAACAAAATCCTTAGCTGGAACACGTCGACTTCAGTTGCGAGGAGCGCAAAACGGAAAAGTACACCGTTTCAGAGCTGGGGTATTAGAAGGAGTTTTCTCGTCTCGGTTTTGGACAAGGATTCGGTGGTAAAGCCGAGCGGGAGGGATTTTCCGAGGACGTGTTTATCCCTTTTTTGACAGGGACATAACCAATATCAGAATTTTCAAGTTTTAAGAGAAGGGAAATGTTTCTGGCAAACTACAGGAACCCTTGTTTTACTCCTCAAGACTTGATTTACAAAACCGAAATGAGACAGGAATTCGCCGTCATAGAGGAAACTCCACAGTTAATAACAGAAGTTAGTTTGTTTACTGAAATAAAGATTTTGCGAGGGCAGTGTACAGTGTACAACTAACAATTATAATAATTGGAAGCTTCAGATTTTTTAAAAAGGAAATCAGAATATAAGCATGTAACACTGAAATTATAATAAATTGCATATTACTTCTCTCACGTCTTTTTCTGGTGGAGTAGTCAGCACTCTCAGCTCTGGTCTTAGGTTCGGTACGCGGTAAAGACAGGGATTGATTTTCTTAGAATTCATTCTCCCTCCCCTCCAAACGTTAATAATTTCAAACAAATTAATATTTGCAGCAATTTGTGGTAATGAAGAAATTCTTCTTCATGATGAGTATCTAAATATCTGCATTTAAAACAGCTTATGCACAAGAATTACGGTAATTATACGTAAAACTAACCTATGTATGTGTTCGGTTTAAATGAAAGTGACAGACAAAGACTCAGTGTGAAAAGCTGAAGAAGCACGTCTTCGAAATGTGACGAAACATAGTCTTATAAAAACATTTCAAGGAGCTGGTCATAAGTGGATCATTTAATTATGGTAAAGCACGCAAAAACTTTTTTTCTGTAGAAAGGGGTATATTCGTGAAGGACTTTTGAAAAAAAAAATGGCTCATATTCATTTTACGCGTGAGAAGAATCTAGAAATTCTAATGCAATTAGTTAGCTTTTTTCGCCAAGAGGAATTGATTTGTTGAAAGTAAGGCTGCGAACATCAAGTCGAGATAGAATAATGTTACATTGTCATATAACGTGAGCAGTTACAAACCGATGGTATCCTGCAGGGGTTAAAAAAAGTCCAAGTGAGAATTCATCATTCAAAGGAAGTATAGAAATTTAAGATTCTGTTTCTGCAATCATGTCCACGATAATAAGTACGAGGAAAAGCTTTCCTCTGCAGTTTTAATTCTCTTACATTTTTCGGCAATCTGTATGAGTTTGCTGAAGAAATTACTTATTCTTTCATCCACGCTTAGGTTAATCTCCGTGTTTTTCGAAGTTTTAGTCTGCTCTTGTTGGGACGAACACTGCACTTATGCAGCCACATTTTCTTCAGGCGCTACGATGTTACGATTCTGGACATCGTTGTCAACAGATTTCTTCGGTCTTTCTAAGAACTTTTAATTTTCTTTTTAATAAGAGTTTTGGGGTAAAATTCGCATTTCTTCGATGTGGCCAAGTAATCCAATTTACAGTGGACGTATGTTGGCTTCTCTTCTTTAGGGAGAGTACTTGTGAAGATCAGGTGACTCTGATCACGCTTCAGTCATCGGAGTGGATTGTTGCAGAAGATTTGGTCATGGCCAAATCTTTGAAAGCGAAAGCAAATCGGCATTTTTACCCGTTCTGTAACGTCTAATTCTTACATGCAGATCTAAAACCGTCTTCTGCGAATTAATACTTCCGCTTATTTTCGTTCTTTGAATTTCAGGTTAAACATTTATGCTTTGTTGCTCTAATTATTTTGCAACTAGTGGCAAAGCAAAAGGGAAAAAAGAGCAGTTGCAGAACACTGCGCTACCGCTCTGTGCATGCCGAATTATTCAATGTTGTACTTAACAAATCTGTTGATGCTGCAATTCTCGCAGTTGCGCGAATTAATTGAATGCCTGATACTTCATTTTATGCATAAACATATCCCGAAGCCTAGTTGCTCTTATTAGTGTCGAAGGCTTTAATACACCTTTGCATTAAATAAATAGCTGAAACTGACCAGATAAGAAACATCTGACCAGATAAGAATGAATATATGACAGTAAGTTTCACCTATATATATTAATTCACCCTTGTTTGGAAAGTACATGCTATCTCATTCAGATTTCAGCCTTTTTCTGTAGAAACTAAAAATAGCATAAAATTAGGAAAAAAATAATCCTTCAAAACGATGAGTAAAATATGACGAACTGTTTATCATTTTATTATTCACGGATCAGTGTTTTAACATATAATGATATTTCATTTAACTTTTTCTTTTCAGATTTGTGCAAATGGATGAATGGCCGAAAGTACTACATCGATGTGGGCGAATCCGGTATCATAAGTGTGGAAAACACTACCAGTCTTGGCAAAGATCCGAACCAACCACAAATTCCCCAGCGATGTAGTGTCGAACTCATCACTTGCCCGTCTTGCCATCTGGAAATCTCTTTGCAGAGGCTGGATATACCCACTTGTTCCAACGACAACACCTGCAGGTATTCCAGTTATAAGATTTATACCTTAATTTATAAATACAGAAATCAACGCAAGAGCAGTAATCGAATTAACCATAATGCTATGCAGTATTGGGAAACTGCAAGATAGAGCTGAATATCTATAAAAAGCTTCTGTTTTTTGTAATTGGCTGAATTTAAAATTTAAATGTCTTTGCCCTCCCATTTATAAGTAAGCGTAACTAAGTAGTGCTATTTTGATAATAGAAGAAAGAGAAGAAAGAATAAAGTTAGGCGAACAAAACTTTTTATTTTGAAATACCTACCTTGCATAATCATTCTACATAGGCATCCATGACACTGAGCACTTATATAATATGACAAGTTTTTACGTATTTTCTTATACACTTTTAATACTAGTGAACTGAGAAATGAAGTTTATATTTGCCAGAAAATTTTATTATGAGCAAAGCTCTTTCCAGGATGAGAATCTTTTTCATCACAGCTCACTATCCTTTCACGTAATTAAAGAATTTTTAAGATAGAAAACACTGTGTTGAAACTGTCAGCCCCAACAGACAATAAATAAATGCGTTTCTCAATGAGTTAGCCGAGTGTATTAGGTATGCATACGAGGCTGAGTGTGTATGACAATGGTAAGAGTGTACGAATACTTCCTTCCTGATATGGCAAGACATTAATGTTTTTGTGCAATAATGGATTGAAATACGAAATAAAATGTCCCCCCCTCCATTAACTTCCGTTCTTTATTTTCTTTCATTACCGAAAGGGTACTACTTCTATATCTGGTAATAATTCCTAAATATTAATTTTCCAGTGCTTTCTATTAATTTTTGTTTGTAATGCCTCTTAGATATAAGACTGCTTTCACTATTTTCTTTTGTAATGCGATTCGTAGAGAACGGTACGATTTTGGTGTAAATCAGAAGCTGGACCGAAATTGCCGAGAATTTCTCAAAACTTACGTCAAACACTTATATGCATCACTTCATTTGAAGTTACCTTCGTCCATCGCCAACCGCATATTATGCAAGAATATGTAAAATTTTGGTGTCTAGGGGCTTGATGATCTTTATAAAAACTGCTCAACAACCAGATGCTGTGTAACTATAGATAAGCTACTGTTAGCAGTGTAACTTAGTCGAAGTCGTTATACCACATGCCTTGAGAATCGGCTTTGCAAATGCAAGAACATTTTTTGAGAATGTATAATATCCAAGCATTTGAGACCTGATCATGGTCTGATGGTATAAGACTGTTACGATAATAGAGTTCTTACTAACAAGCCACGGACACCCCATGACACACAGAAAAACATTACCGATGAGATCAGAAACGCTTATAGTGTGATAGTAAATAGAATTGTAGAAAACCTATGCCCAGAACGGAATAGTTATAACTTACACACCATTGTGATATGCAACAAGGCATGAGATAAGGTAAGTTTCCGAAAAGTTCTCAGCAATCTCTTTTTCAATCCAGCCTTCGGAGGGTTAAAAGGATATAACAGAAATATATGTCACGTATATTCTTTGACATATTTTTAAGTTTTCTCAGTTTCCGTTAGAGAACAGTTTTCATGAGACTTATTATTTACTGAAATGCGAAGACATATTCGTTGTCGCGAAACAGAGCAATTATACAATTTATACGTATTTATGTTTTGCTTTTTCCATTTTCTTCAGATGTGATTTCTTGTGGATCAAGGAATCTGCGTACAGCAAGTCGGGACGCGAATTTTGTGGTTTGAAGGAGAATGGTTCTTTGGATCTCGTTTACGAATCGAAGACAAAACTCGTGTCCGTGGACTTTCTCTACAGCGGTTCTTACAAGGAAGCCTTTAGCCTCCATTTCGCAGCGAAAAGTAAGTACATTGGCTATTTCACTCTTTGCAATGACTATTACACCTTAAACATCCCACAAAAATAATTCTAGGGATTTGAAAATTTTATCCATCACTTTCCATCAATGAACCCATTTCCTTCAGAAGAAAAAAAATCAGTTGGATCTACTTTATTTACGAGGAAAAGAAATGCATATTGATAAAGTCTTTTGACATTCTTAGCTTTCTTAGAAGCGTTAGTAGATATTTAACCATGTAAGAATTACATAGAATTTTTTGTAAGTATTAAAGTAGCTCTAGTTGGCTAGCTCTAGCTCCCTTGGATACGAATCAGTCCTCCACAAAAGCATTCCTTCCCCTAGGCAGATAGCCTTCGCACGCTTTGCCATAGTCAAATAAACCAAACCTAGATGTTTAGAGTACAGCAGTATAAAAATAGCATACATAGAAAATTCATTTTTAGAGGACCCATTTAGAGTTTGCGATTATTAAAGTTTCTTTCTGCGCTAACTTTCTCATTTTCTGATAATTCATTCAAATTAACAGTTACAGTCATGATCACTGTTTAACTGTTCTAACATAATAGTTTCTGTTTGTCCCAACTGGATTCGGATAAATAAGCATTGTGTTATAACAGTACGTTTAACATAAATAATTTTTTAAACGCAGTATATTTTGTGTTCTTACGGTTAAATACTGAATTTTGAGTATCAAAACGCTTTTTTATAAAAGGATTTGAGTAACAGAGATGAACCAGTTTTTAGGAGTTCAGCGAAATTATGACAAAATATACAAATAGTACCTGCCTAAAGGAAGGTTTTTTTTTTCTTGGAAGTATTTTCTGAGAAATACGGCTTGTAATCCATATTACACGCGAAGACATTCGCGCAGCCAGCCCTTTCGAACCCAGATCGACTACCAGTTTGCTGAACTATCAATTATTCACCTCTGGTGGACGAGGTTAATATAAAGTGCGAGTTAATAAACATTTAGTCACGATCGATTCGACAATTATATAAATTAATGTCATCAAAAAGTATCAGGAATAATTCCATAAAGCTGTATTTCAGTTTACTGGTCAATATTTATTACATTCCCTTCAAAGTAACCCCTATCAGCTGCAATGCCCTTATCCTTTCAAAACTTCCACTAAATTTTAGGTACTTGTGTCGCCTTCAAAGTGAAATCCTTTTCTTAATCTAACATTCAGTTGCATTAGCATTTTGAAATCAGAACAAGCGAATTAACTGAATTTCATAGAAACAAAGTTCTGAAGTTTTCCGGAATGGTATAAGGACTAACTGCTTTAAAGCATGTATGATCGGTTTAAGGGCGACAGAAAATTTCTCGAGCATAAAGCATAATCTTCGGGAGATTTCAAATTTGTTTGACTCCTATTTCGTTGAAGAGCAATAAAGTCACTGACTACTGGTAGTTTGACCTGGGTTCGCTTTCCAGGCAAACGGGTGTTTTTGTAGTTTTCCCCATGTGTAACGTGGATGCAAGTCAGTTTCCCTAAAAAAGACCGCCCTCTTTTTAGGCAGATAGATCTCGATTACTTTGCCATAATCAAATACATCAAACCTACTTCGTTGAATTTACGAGGCGCACGGTGCCTTAAAATTCCTCAATGTCCATCAGATCAGGAAATAAACTAAATGTAAATTTCAATTTAAATTTCCTCCTTCAGTTGCTGTGCCTTGCATCTGAAATTTTATTGATTTTTGCTCCATCAAGATATTGTTGAGAAATTTTGAAAATTATTTTTCACCTTGGTGCAACAGTTGTGTGTAACGGTAACTGTCTTTTTCCCAGCCAAGGGTAAAACTCATCAATTTCCATTTCTCATTTTAAATTTATATCAGTTCGGCACATTACTAGAAAAAGATTTCAATTATTACGAAAAACATTTATTGCTTTTAAACTTTTCTGTAATGAATAACAGATGAATCAAATTTGAAAAATGTAATTAATCTTATGAAATTTCAAAAATTTAAAAAATTTCATAAATTTGAAAAATTTAATGAATCATCTTATGTTTCAGCGAATGGCAGCACTGCGAGAAATCGCTATACAAAAATACACGGTCTTAAGTTCGTCGTATGGTAAATTCTCGTATTACTCTAGATTCCTACCTTTCTTGATGATCAGTTACCGAGCGTAATCGTGTCTACGATTTTTATTTTGCCAGCGCAATATTTTACATATTCCATGAAAACAAAAAAGTTCTTTCGAGATGTAGTAGCAACAAATGAGAGAATAAATAATGAATAATTATGATTAAATAAAATATGTAAGTAAAATTGATATGGTTAAACTAATAGGAAGTAAATTCAAAATTAAAAGCGAAATGCTGATGGAAAATTTAATGAAATAACGAAACAAATTGGTGGCATTAAAATTAATGATAATACCATACGAATTTCGAGAATAAATAAAAGCTAGTTTGCAACAAATTTATAAGACTGTTCGGATTATTTCTTCTGAAAATTTCTCATTCAGATAAATACGAAAATTATTTGCCTTAATAATCAGCAAACGAAAAAATAATTATCATGAACTATTTTACTATCCATTAAATTTTAAATATAGGTGAGTAATAAAACAATTTTCAACATTTATAAATAAATTAAGACAAATTCTGCAACAACAGCCCACGCATCAAATTTCGTGCTTAAACAGGAAATTTGATCCAAAAACTAACCATAAATTTTATTTTTATAAATGATATTTTGTATTGGCTTAGTTATTTTTAAGCTTTATATTTCAACAACATATAAATAAATAGTGAAACTCCTTTTATCAAGAGTTCACATGAGCTGTATTCAAAATTTCAATTGTTCGTCTAATTTTAAATCGCAAATGCAATTTTAAATTTAAATTAAGATTTTAAACTTAAGACGTAAAATGCGCATAAATTGCATAATGGTTTTTTTACCTTAAATCTACAAATAACTTTTTCTAAAATACTTGAAAAGAGAAGAAAAAAAAGAAAAGAAAGAAAGAATGAAACAAAGAGTGTGGAAGGTTTCAGATTTTAAATTATATCCAAAGGGGCGTTTTTTCAACATTTTGTGTGTTACCTTTATTTATTAAAATAGAGGAATTACCCGCTGCCAGTTAAGTGAGATTGACAGGAATGTATCTAACAACAAAGAGAACGATACCGCTGTAATCCTTCTGTAATAACGCTACAAAAAATAAGTTTCATAGTCATACATTTTTCAGTCCATGCGATATCGAACCGATATAAAAAATTTCGATAGAAAAATAAAATAAATCTCTCTAATTATACCAGCAGCAGTGGCACTCCATTTTTAATGATTTTCGTCTTTCTAATCAAATGATCGTAAATTCACCTATATTCAATTTTAGTGGATTAAATGTGGCCAAAAAATTGATCAAAATTCAATAATGAGAAGAAAAAAACAAATACACAAACAGATATTCTTCTTTATATATATATAAAGTTTGTAAAACTTGAAAATATTTATTAACAAATTTTACGATTCGAAAAGCGAGCATTAGCAACACTTTTCGAAATACACATTTTTATATCCAACGCGCCAGATTGTTGCCACTCGGAAAAATGAGTGAGAAAATTAGCGCTTTCAGAGTTTTTAATTAATATCTTGGCTGATTAAAGTGGAAACGAACGAAGATGGAAACAGTCAAAATGGCTTTGCACGAAATTTTGGAATCGGGAATAATGTATTTAATGTTTGGCAATGCTATTTTTATTTCATTGTAAAACTTAAGAATTTTTTATTAACAGATTCTACGATTTGAAAGCAACACTTCTCGAAATAAAGCAGATTTTTTATTCCCAGCGGGCGAGACTATTGCTACTCGGGAAAATTAGTGTTTTCAGAGTTTAATCAATATATCGGCTGATTAACGTCGTACGAAGATAGGAATAGTCGAAATGACTTCCTACGAATTTTTGGAATCGGAAATAATATATTTAATGTTTGGCAACGCTATTTTATTTCGTCGTAAAACTTGGAAATTTTTTTATTAACAAACTCTTCAATTTGAAAGCGAGAAGTGGCAACGCTTCTCGAAATAAAGCAGATTTTCATCTTCAGCTTGCTAGATTATTGCCACTCGGAAAAGTGAGGGCGAAAATGATCGTTTTTCCGAGTTTTTAATTAATATCTCTGATATTAGCTACTTTTTTTTTGCAAAAAAAGTCCACTTTTTCCAGGACCTAGAAAAGAATAGTATAATATCTGGTGACGATAGCTATAGTAGTGACTGAGTTATTAGCGAACAAACACACGCGCAGACTTTCTTCTTTATAAATATAGATATCATGTTCTTCACACTGAAACCATAAAATTCAGTTCAAGAGCAATATCGCAAAATAATTTTAAAATAAGCATATCTTTAGAATTTCCGATACACAGTCTCACTCGCTGGAGATAAAAATATTTTCTATACAACGTTGCCATTGCTCACTTTGAAATCCTTGAGTTCGTTAATCAAAAATTCGTTAAAGTTTTGCAAAATATGAAATCGATAATAAAACAAATTTCAAATTCGGTCTTCCAGATGCCCATATTCGGGTGAAAACTTTCAATATTCAAAATTTGATGGCTCTAGCTACCATTATTTGATCACAATGCGAGAAACATACACACATTTGTGCAGATTCTCGATTATTTAATTTCTTTAATACAGGGAGATAATGTTTGGTGGAAATAATTTGAAAAGTGAAACAACGCTTCTAGTGAAGAACTCAAAATGGCAAAACGAAATTTAATAGTCCTTCTGGACCCCTTTGGACTAACAACTCTTGTTTAACTAGTAAGCCCGATTCTCTAACGAATCGAATAACCGAACGCGTGAAACTCGCTACAGTGTGAATTGCATGGGAAAAAGAATGGGAAAATTAAAAAGCAGAGAATAAATCCATTTTTTAAGCTGTCTATACATTTTGTGTCTTAGCGATAAGCTGAATTAAATGGTCGAATTAAACGAAGGTGGATCAATTATATTTTTATTCCTTTATTTTGTAACATGACTCAAACTTTGCACGACAATGAGCAGTAAGTTAACAAAATAAATAAACTAATGAAATTAATCAAAAACTTCAAAGTACTAAATGTGTCCTGTAAAAATATTGTTAAATATTAATAAACTTTGATCTGCTGAGAGCGTCCACGTCACTAGCATCAGACAGTAACAGGTCCAGAAAATACTGATCGTTGGTAATATGATTGCACTGGATTATTTGATTACATGAAGGCGCATTAGAGTATCTGCCTAAGGGGAGGAATGCGTTTGTGGAGTACTTTCGAAGAGAAACTTATTCTTAGTTACATTGCACATTGGGAAAAAAACACGAAAGCGTCCTTAGCCCGTTTGCCGGATTTCAAACCGAATCCAACCACCTGGACCTTTTTGAGTCGCCGTTTAATAATAAATTCAGAATAAAAGAATTTCATTGAACAAAACTAATTTTTTCTTAGCACCACAGTTGCTGTTAGTCTCGATCCTCACTTTTTTGCACATATAAATTTTGTGTCAAATCACTTTTCAAATAAAGGTATGTTGCCACCATATGTTATCGCCATGTATGATTTTTAAAGAATTAATACAGCGGATATTTAAAAAAATTAAACATTTAACACTTTATCGAAAATTCTAAAGCTGTGTTGCATTTAAATACTTTTATGATTGAGGCGCTGAATTTTAATGTGGCGTAAGTGCGAAGAAAGTGATGTTTAAGAAGTAAAGCTAAAAAGACAAAAACGTTGTGATAGAAGAAGTGAGTCTAAGTGCTGTGGTAAACTGCGAACTCAGTGAGAGCATAAAAACCCTAAAGTGTGACTGAAAAAATACTATTACGAATATTAACAAACCCTGTAGTGTGACGTTAAAAACTGAATCATTTCAAATTTTCTCCTCCCCCCTCCTTTTTTTTTTTTGTTCACCGTAAAATTCTTCAATTTTATAGGAAGATAATAACAGTATGGGGCAAAGTCGGGATTGCAAGCTGAATGATCCAAAACCTCCCAACAAAAGTTTTGTAACAGATAATGCGTAGTTGTGGCAGTAGGTGTTTTATAGAAGGCAAAGGTTATGGAACTAAAGGAAAGTTCTTTGTTAGAAAGTTCCAGCAGTCAAAACTGAATTTTACGATGGGTTGATGGCAGAAGTGTGTATTAGTCTTTCAAGTCAATTTCCAAAACGCCATGCATACTTATGTATAATAATAGCCCACGGAATGTACTTTGAAAATAAAGATTGCATTCAGCTAAATATATTTTTCTAGATATGCCTCGTATATGCGATTTTAAAGAAGAGCTTTGAATTCAGTTGAAAAGAAAATCGTCTTCTGCCCGTTTGGGGCTTCAGCTTGAATTACGTGCACATCGGAACTGCCATTCAGCTGAATTTAATCCCTGACGAAAGATACACATTACAGGACGGATTGGTAATGATTAGCAGATCTCTGTTGACATTAGAAATGTCTTTGGCGAAGTTTCTCCAGCATATTTGAACCATTATGCTATGCTACCGTGCATTTATCATTCATGAGCTTTGATAGGTGTAGCGCAAATTATTTTACTTCATACCAGTGACTCTAAACCCGCACATCACGGTGACCAACGGCTTAGAGAACCAATCGTGCCTGTGGTCAACTATCTTGGTGGCTACTTTTCAGTTTGATTATATTTTAAGGATATATTTAGTGCAGTGTCCAACAGCCTCGACTACCACCACCTTTAATGTTGTCTGCTGGTTTATTGACTAAGATAAAGCAACTCGAGAGCCATCTCTGTGTTTAAGGGAAAGGGAACTTTTCTGGAAAGCCACTCGCCAGAATGTGAACCCAGGTGAAACTGCCAGAGTTCACAAGTCTTATTCATTTAGCCAATAATAAGATTTCGATTTAGTGTTTTTAAATAATCTATCTAACTGATGTAAATTAAAATACTGTTACGAATTTTGTATATAAGTAAGTAATTTTAGAAAAATTATATGTAAAATTGTAGCATCTTTTGTATGATGTAACATAAAATGCTTGAGAGAGACGAAGCTCTGCCGGAAAAATGAGAATATAAGGGCAAGTCTATTTAATATTCAGCTAAATTGCTATCTCGCTAAATTGGCGAGTTATCGCCAAGCTGGCGATGGCTTCGGCTGCTAATTTTTATTGCCAAACTTGACGACTTTTTGACGATATTTTGGTCTGTATAACTATATAATTGGCATTGTAATTGAATTAATGTAATTGATCCCTATATGTAACTGTAACCATATGGGGCCCTCATATGCCTTCCAGTAACTTCGAGTAGTGGAAAGTGCTAGATTTTTCGGCGGCCGTAGGAAAACTATGTAAGACCGGAGAGAGCATCAGTTTCTCAGTTGTTAATTCAGAGCTGAATTCGGAGTATTGAGATATCCGTGAGAGCTTCGCCTATTAGATGCTCTTTGCATTGCGTTGTGTATAACATTCATAGCAGTTTGAAGTGTAACTACTGATTGTGCTTTAGGATACTGATACCATCTGTACGAAGAACTGTAAAGTGCTTCTCGTGGTAAAATAAATTTTATCAAGCTATCATCGATTCAATCAAGTACGAATTCTTGCGCACGTAACAGTACATTTGTAGAATTATTAGGCTTTTGGAGCGTGAAACATGAAAATTCAACTATAACCTCTCCAGGATGCCAAGTATGGATCTTCCAGTTACTAGATAAACGTGCTGACCACTTACTCTCCAAAAGCACGCATTGAACTAGGGTATGCGGTTACTCTCTACAACGTATCAGAAAACAGTTTTCACTCTAGTGCCACAATCGCAAGCTGTATCTGCAAACAAAACTGTCGCATAAAAAGATTTAAGCGTGTTCTAGGAGAAATAGCATGAAGAAAGGAATGAATGTCATTTGATTCCTAATTTTAATGACTATGCGATTTCTGAGAACTAAAAACTGCGAATGTATCACGCTTAATCAAAGTCACGTTCGAATGCAAACTTGATCACATTTCCCGATAAATTAATTCTGCAAAAGCATTAAGCCTTCAAAGTAAGAGTGCGTTAATATCTTCTTCACAAAACATCTCCACGGTGACAGTTACAATCACGTTCTAAGCGTAATCTAATTAAAATGAATTGGGTTGAGGATTCTTTGGAAGGCTAGGAGAAGCGTTATACTGAAAGACGTAATCTTTTAAGTAAAGTCTTTTATTTACAAGAGTAATACCGCTTATTTATTTATAAGAAGTATAATTTATTTATAGTTTCTTTATGACGTTGACGATAACCGAAAATAATAAAGAAGTTATGATTAGGAGGATAATCAAGATGATGAACTTCCAACGGATTGTTTATATGGGTGGAACTAGTTATTTTGAAATTACGATAGCGTCCTGAATATGAAATAAGGTTTCTGACTCTCATAACGTTCTCGGATCCAAATCTGTTTTATCATTAAATTCGTTATATTACAATACGTTACCATGCATTTTAGAAAAGAAGAAAGTAGTGCATTTCCTCGAGGTCTTTTAATTCATGTTCCAAGCAACCTCGCAAATAGGCAATATACAAATTGTTACCGTTTGGCAGATCTTTATCTTTCAAATTTAATCGTTCTGGAATCGTTCAACAATATGAGAGATTTAAAAGCAGTAAACTCTTCTTAATAATTATTCTTCTTAATAATCTGATGACTCGTTATAACGACTACTGATGTGTAACCGTTACAGTGGCAGTGCAAAAATGCCAAAATGGATGAAAGTACTTTTAATTATATTTTCGTTATAGCGATCACTCCTTATAACATTCTTCTTTAAATCGTTTCTCATTATTTCATTCTTTTTAGCCATCGTTATAACGAGCATTGACAATATGGTTTAAAATGTATGTAATTTATAACCAAGCGATTATTTTTATGAACTTCTGCTACAGTATTGAAAATTACGCACTAAGGTAGAGAATCGCTTGTTTTTTAATTCCTTCGCCTCTCATTAAAATGCGTCTCTGAAAACGTTATGTATTAGGCTCAGCGTAACTTTAAAGAATCATGTTAAGAAAATTTATTTATTTAATTTAAGTTTCAATCTATCAAGTTGACTCACACACATGAGATCGCCTTTTGTTCGGCCCCGTACCGTAATGTCACCAGGGCTTATCTTTGATGCGACTAGAATTTTCAGAATCACTGACTTATTTAATTGTTAGTCAATAAGGTAAAGATTATTTTAACTCTTAATAGCCTTGAATTATTAAAAATAAATATACATTCTATTAACGTAATGCTGATATAAAATGAAATGATAATTATAGTTTAAAAATTTATTACCCTTACTTAATATTGATTGCTGTAACAAATCAAAACAAAAAGCTATTCACTTTTCTCCTCCCGCCTCTGAAAGTTTAAATTTGGATTGAACCGCCGTTGGCGGACTGCCATGAAAAGAATTAGTAATAGTTAGTTCAGTAGTTTTGTTCGTTTCAATAAAAATGTATTACATATAAAAAAACTGCAATGAAATAAGCAATATTCCTTAATACAAAGCTTAATTATCCTAATAAATAAATTAACCAACTTCCCGTTGCCTTCTCTCGACAAACGTACAGCATCAAAGAGAAATGTAAATTTAAAAACTGCTCAGAATTATCGCCCTCTTTCTTCCGAGTGGCAACAGTGCTGATATAATCAGAGAGAATTATCCATTTGATGTGATTTCGTGAAAAAAGCATTTAAAAAACTCATTCGAATTTTGAAGAAATCGCTTCGAGGTTCACTGGCCCTTGTCTAGATGTACCTATGTACCAAGTTTCGTAGCCCTGGGTCTATTAAGCACGAATGAATGACACACACACACACGGACAGACAGACTCTTCTTTTTATATATATATATAGATTTCTTTATTTCTTTCTTTATTTATATTTTATTTCTGACAACCTTCTTTGGTACCGGTAAATACTGCGCTGTGTGACTTATTGTGAACTAAATGGTTACTAAATTCTTTGAAGTGTTAAGACTGTAGAATCAGAAGGATCAAACTGAAAATTTTTTTTTAAATGTCTTCAATTTACTGTTTTACAGAAAATATATACATCTACAAGGGAGGCTATGATTACTATAAAGGTAACAGCACGGGTTTCATCAAATCCCCCAACTTTCCGGGTGGCTATCCCAGCGACTATAGTGCGGAATTCATTCTTCAGAATGTGGATTTGTCGGGTTTCGTGCAGCTCATCTTTACAGACTTCCAGCTCTCTCTCTGGTCCTATGTGGAGGTAAGTCCGACACTTTCTTCTAGTGTACTCTTCTGAAAACGCTGTGAAATATACAGTTATTTGACACAGTAAAATGTGTTGTTGTTTACTCATGCTCTCGTGGGCTTGTCTGACAAAGTCAACCCAAGCCCACAAGAATTCTCGTGTCAAGGAGCGCAAGATTACGCCTGTCGTTGACAATAGCCTTGAGCACCTAACAGGTGACAGTGCGATTTGGCTCGTTCCCCCCCCCCAGTTTTGACGGAGAGCACCCCGGAGGGACGAGTCCGAGGGTCTCCCACCCCTTTCCCCTTCCACCAAACCACATGAGAGGACTTTCGGCTCGCCGCATATTTAGAGTGCCGCCATGCTGCACCGACAATATGCATTTACAAACACCCATGCCTTCACCGGGATTCGAATCCGAACCCTTCGGTACGGCAGTCAGCGACGCTAACCACTATACCGGTTGGGCGGCGTCACAGTAAAATCTAAATAATTCTTCCTTTGATGGGATCTCATAATAATTACACCAACAGGAAAGGACTGAAACTAGCTGGGAATGTCCTGATGGCCTTAGCAGAAAACCATGAATGTTTATTTCGTGCGAAACTGAAAGCTGATTGTTGAGTAAAATAACATCATCCACATCGATGATGTCTGAATGAGCTGTATTCACAGCAAATATTTGATCAAGATAAAATACACTAGGGCTATCTGCTTTTTGAAACAGATGTCTTTGTAGTGGAATTTCTAAAAGTAAATTTCACGTATTTATCTGGGAATTCAAACACAACAGGAAGAATGAGATGACTAAAATCAGCATGGTTTGATCCTCATATCGCACATCATTATTCGAAGTAATCACTCTGTGTCATTGTGCATATCTCCTAGTATTCTGATGTTTTATTTTGTCTTTAAAAGACGTGTTTAGTTAGGTGCATTTCTAAACAATTTTTCACTTAAAGAGTTGTAATCGTAGAACTGCTAGCTTATTAAATTTCACAAACACTGGGGGCTAAATCTGAACCATAACTTGACTCTGACAGCATGTTCCCTATGCCTCTGTATTATTAACATTATTCTCCGTTTTCTTCAAAACTAGGTCAAAGTTTGGGACTTTCTTCGCTAAAACCTCAACAAAAATCCTTTTTTATTTTCAGTTCAAAAGTAATTCCTACTTTCTCATCACTATCAGACATGCAATATGCGACTGATAAAATCGAGCCCCGGCTGCGTTGTAGGTAGCATGTGATGGTCAGAGTATTTAAACGTCACAGCTCTCTGACCAACTATGGCATAATACTGTTCCATAGAAAAAAACTACTCGAAAAATCCAAGAGGCTAGGATGCTTTGATACATTACATATGAGGGAAAAGAATCAAGAACGAATTGCCGTCGTTTAGAAACTTATGCCATTCTGGTCATTAGTCGGCAGATTTGTTTCTTTAACTGAATACAGCAAAGCATAAGAGAAATAATCTGTCTTAGGAAAGAAATAGCTTCATGGAAGACACAAGATTGCTAAGTTCAAAGCAAGATTCCTAAATGAAACTTTTTTGTATGTTTAATTTTTTTATTCAAGATAAATTTCTATCTTTTCTTCGTAGAAGTCGGATAGTTTTGTGGTAATTTTATCCCTATATAAATAAAGTCTCTTTGAAGATTCGAGCTATAATACTTTTTAGGCTCGTTATGTCTAGGTTTTGATTAATAAGTTTACATTTTGTAAAATAAATAAAATGTAATGTATGGTATATTCTAAATAAGACAGGCTATTATTATTGTCCACTATACTTGTTTTTTGAGAAAAACTAGAAAGAGTGAAGTGTGTCCATTCACTTAATACATGTACCTCTTTATCTCTAGATTTTCGACAGTAACGGCACTCGCATTGACGTCTATAATGGCAACACGTTCAGGCCTCCAGCCATCATCTCTTCTGGTCCCACGCTGACGGTCAAGTTTCAAGCCAATGACGAATACCCGAGCACGGGCTTCCAGGCCAAGTACACTTTTGTCAGCTGTAAGTAAATTTATTATCTTTTTTCTCCATTTATAATTCTTTTTATTAGTTTGGATGTAGAGTACTGCGTTACAATTTACCAACTATTAATTATTTAATTTATCAGCAAGCTAAGGATTTTTTCCCTTATTTATAGAATTTTATTTTTCTTCCTTTCTTTTCAGATCCAGAAAAATACTGGGTGAACCGTCCTTCAACTGGTAAGTATGAATCTTTTCCACCGAAACTTATAGTTCCGTCGCGTGGGTTCATTGATATTGATCACTTAAGTGTCTGCCCCCCTAGTGTGCTGTACACTTTACGTTCCTATTTAAAATTTTTACTTATATATATTTTTCTTTCCTTTTAAACACCACTTTTTTGTATTAAAATTTGAAGCATAGTCCAGCATTTCATCCAGGATATAATATGGAGCTTTTCCCCCTCGAATATTTTTTGCATTTAAGTTTCGACGTTAGTTCCTATTTTTCGTTTTTGGAATATCTTTAAACTATTTTGAATACTTTTTTCAGGATCCATAATACATTGTTATAACCGAAATTTTTGGCGTTTGCAAATGAAATACAGGCCTTGTAGTAAAGTAAAATCACTGGGAGAGATGGTGAATAATCTTATTCAATTCCATAAATGTTTCTTACATGTTAAGATCTTTTAGCTAATTTTATCGCTAGAATCATTGTGTAGACAACTTTCACGGCAGCCAAACTCATTTACAGGAGTTTCAGACTGTGCCTCTAAATCTGAATAATAGTCAACAGTTTCCTGCATTCGATATTATTTATTGACTTATTTAACTAACTATTGGTACAATAAAATTTAAACCTATTTTCTAAAATAACGGTAAAAATACGCGAAGCTCTATATATTTTGAAGGGAA
Organism: Stegodyphus mimosarum; assembly: GCA_000611955.2. Classification (NCBI taxonomy): domain Eukaryota; kingdom Metazoa; phylum Arthropoda; class Arachnida; order Araneae; family Eresidae; genus Stegodyphus; species Stegodyphus mimosarum. The sequence continues at coordinate 63,527 of KK117156.1, forward strand.
AAAGTGTCGTAAAAGCAAAGCAACAGTTAAACGGGCTTCCAAAATTGACTAAACCGGAAGAACTAGCTTTGCAGTCAATCGTTTATTGGATAACTAGTGCAATCGAATATAATCATCGTAAAGTATTCAGATCATCATGAATACGAATCTCATTGGATAGACCTGATCGACCCTTCTGGCAAATTTCTGCATCGAATCTCTTTGGGAAGCCCTGTGCCATCTTTCCTGGCGTATTTCCGTCTCAGAAAGATCTTCGCTGGTGTTCATGTTTTGGACTTCTTGTAGATGTACGAATCTTGAAGATAAAGATATGGTGGGGTTATGTTGAAGATGAACGAGTTAATACACTCACGTTTGTGAAAATTGCAACACCAAGAAGGAATCGTCATAATTGAATGCAATTTAATACACAGTTGAGTGGTAGTGGTACAAATAAATGATTAAATGTTCAAAGCAAACAAACAAGAACAAGAGATCAGAATCAGTATTTTGTGTGGCCACCACGCGCCGCAATAAGTGCTGCTACACGACGTGGCATGGAGTCAAACAAAGTTTGAATGTCTGACTGAGGAAGAGCATTCCATATCGTTTGTACGCGTACCCAAAGTTCGTCTGCAGACGCAACAGGACGAGGATCACGAGCAAGACGCCGACCAATGACATCCCACACATGTTCAATTGGCGACATATCCGGGGAACACGCAGGCCAAGGAAGAAGCTGTACCTGCTGCGCTGCAAAGAAGGATTTAACAATCCGAGCAGTATGAGGGCGGGCATTGTCCTGTTGAAATACAGCGCCTGGCAAGCTTTGAAGGAAGGGAACAGCTTCGGGCTGTAGAACTTCACGGATATACCGGTTGCTGTTCAGATTGCCCACAATTCGTAGCAATTGAGATCGTCTATGATATGCTATGGCGCCCCAGACCATAACTCCGGGTGTTCGTCCACTGTGGCGTTCGATAATGCACTCCGGAAGGTGGCGTTCACCGGCATAGCGTCTGACACGAATGCGGCCATCATGGTACCACAAATTAAAGCGGGATTCGTCAGAAAACACGACATGCTGCCAATCAGCACGCCAGTCTCTATGCTGATTGGCCCATTGTAGCCGCAGGCGGCGATGGTCGTGCGTTAGGGGGATCCTGTATAAAGGAGTCCGTGCGCGCAGTCCACACTGCAGCAGACGTCTACGAATTGATGAAGCACACAATGAAACACCTGTAGCTATTGACCACAGTGCTGCCAATTGTCTAGAGGAAGCTGTACGGTCCGTCCGCGCCATGCGGACCAGGTGTCTATCATCGCGAGCTGACGTCACATTTCGGGGTCCACTCCCGGATTTCCGAGTTGTCCGACACTCGTCCGTCCACTGCTTCCAAACGCGCATCACTGTGCTGCTGTTACGCTGCACACGAGAGGCTACTGCACGATACGACAATCCAGCTTCACGAAGGCCGATGATTCTCCCTCGTTCAAACTCTGTAAGTTGTTCAAATCTCGCTCTCTTTCGTCGACGAGGCATAAGTACAGATTGAGTTAACGTTTACCACTAGCAGATAACCACCGATAACCATACACGCCTCGCTACAGCCGTCTATTTATTCGGATCCATCAGCCGTCCAGAGGGCGCTGCTCAGCATACGCATGCGCTACGGATTTGCAATTCTAATCATTTGCATATCATGCGCTACTTTGCATTTCCTGAAAATTTCAGCTCACTCGCGTAAGTCCTTCATGGTGTTGCAATTTTCACAAACGTGAGTGTAGATTTGGTGTCATTTTCTGTGCTAAAGCTCCATGAATAAGGAATAACAGTAACAACAGCAGAAGCTGTTCAAAACTGCGGTAGTAACGAGACTCCATAACAATAAAACAGTTTTCCAAAACTGTTTTACTGTCAGACGGAAGCGATGGTAGTCCCCTCAGTTTAGTACTTGTTGACATTTTCATAGAAGTTTTGTTAAAAACTGCCCTTTGCCTTCTGGATTCGATATATTGATGGCAATTTCGCTCTTTTCACCCATTAGTAAAAATCTCTGTTCGGTTCATAAACATCACATCTGTTGTTTTAATACTTGACGAATTTCTTGTCAGTGTGGTTTGACATAAGTCCATCAAACTAAAAAGAGCATTAAATTTCGTATTTAGGAAACTTGCATCTAAAGTTCGAAGAAGCTTTTGACTCTCTGACATTCATTCCAATCCAGTTTTTCGCAACTTAATTTTAATATCTTAGCTTTTTCACGTTACATTACTATTACGGCACTATGTTTTTTCTCTTTGATCTGCCCATTGATTTACCTATAAATATGTTGCTGCTTTTCCTATGTTCTCAAACTTTTAGGGAATCTCCTAAAAATGGATACATTCGCATTCAAGTTCTACTCCAATCTATTTTGTCTTTTTGGCTAATTTTAACCTTCCTCGATATTTTGGAAACATGCATTCTTTCAATATTGATAAAAGCTCTCTTTAGGATCTTTAGCACTGCTGAGCGGATAGTCAAACCACATGATGCTTGATATCCAGACAAAGAGAAAATATCATGACAGCACATAATCAATGCCAAAGGGTAATGATACATCAAGATGTATAGGTAAAAGCAAAGTCTTGGAAGCATACGATACGGCACATAGTTGATATTAAATAATATGCAACAATGATATTCAGTGCCATTGCGTGAAAAGCAAAGTAATGTTGATAAACATTCAGAGGCAATATACAATAATACACCTTTTATATGTTTTAAAAGCCTTTGATAGTAGTTATTTTTTAAAGTTCTATATTAGATACTATTTTCACCTTAGTTATAACTAACGCTGTAAGTACATTTCAGATTGCGGTGGCTTCGTGGAAGATTCTGGAGGTGCCATCACCATGATGAACATGGTGCCCAGCAACACTTTGCGGGCCTTCGACTGCATTTGGTTGATACGACCCAGAAATTCACACATTCCAGATACACAGGTCTCCATCCGTGTGGCTCAATTCGAAGAAATGGGTAAGGCAGATACCTGAGAAATTTTCTCTCCCTCCTCCCAATTTTTCGCATGTGCAGTGTTTTATCAAAATGATCGAATAGTTTTAGGTCATAAAAACTGTAAAAGAAACAGGAATTTTCACAAAGCTTAAATATTCTTTCAATTTTAGGACCGAAATCGACCTTGAGCATCCGACAAGGTCAGCATTCCGATGCCCCACTTCTAGAGTCGGTGACAACTTACCAGCATCATAAGATGCCACGAGGGCAAGAATTCATCGTGCCCGCCACCAGTGGCTTCTACATACGTCTGATAGGTTATTTTACGAACAAGTCCCACTTGGCCATCATTTACACCACCTTTCGATATGAAGGTAAGAACAATATGAAATTAAAAAGTAAAAATTGATTCTAAACAGATCGATTGATCCTGTGCTAATAACAAAAATGCATTTTAATTTTGGTGGACATAATATCAATTGGGAATACACAATGCGTTTGAAACGTTTTAGGGCTGAATTTTACCTTCTGACCCTCGAAAAGCAGTCAGATGGCTTACTATATAGTAGTGGTGATTATCAATATATTTCTAACTTATTCTCAGTAAAATGTTCTTTGATTAGGGAAATTTTAATGAAATTTTTTGTTTGATTTTATGTTGTTGATATGCATTGCATTAAAATGGATTCAAAGACTGAGAAGTAATATCTATTTACACTACTTTTCTTAACAGAACGCCTAGAAGGAATTTAGCTACAAATTTTATTATTTTCAGGCTGTGTAAGATAGGCAGTACAAAACAAATGATTAGCATCTCAGCTTCAGAGGCAATATACAATCAGAGGTGCTTTTAAATTCCGATACCAAATGAGAGAGTTCAAAACATTCCAATATATATATATATATATTCGCATTGATTCTTTTAGAATTATCTCGAACACTAATAAGCATTTTAGTTCTCATTTCAAGCGAGTAAGAATGCTTCTACATCATGTAAAATAACCGTGTAATCACATCAGCGATTTTAACAGACGGCACATTATTGGTATGAGAGAATTCAATGCTCTTTTCCCGTGATATTGCCCAGTGAATACGGTTTAATGTTCTTTTCACTGAAAAAGTATGCAGTATGCAAAGACTGGTTGAAAGAAAGACGGGACACAAGGAGTTTCTGGACATCATATGGGTAAAACAGATTTTGATCAAACATTAAGCAAAATAAGCACTGGCACACGGCATCAAAGAAAGGGTGCATCGCAAAAATTTACCGTTGGTGGGTGTATTAAGGAATGTGTGGTGCACCTAAACCAAGACCAAGAGAGAAGGAATGGGGAAAAAGCAGTCATAAATGTGTCGCACGTGTGTAATTGCAGTGTCTCTCCAAGGATAATTTTCGAACAGAACAAATTCTCGTACTGCTGCAATAATGTGAGTTAACTATGCCCTGCTTTTTTGTTGACAGCTTAGATCGCCTTTATGGTCAAAAGAAGTATGATAAGTTATGTCTGTCCTCCAGCAAATCTTGAAAAACTTTGGACGTGGATTAATATAGGATGACTGTATCACAAGATACAATTAAAATTGTTTTATTTAATGCCATAACATGTACTGCAAGCAACACAAGCTAGAAGTGGACAAACAGAATACCGACTGTATCGTTATACACTGCTCGACATTGAAAATGCAACACCAAGAAGGAGTAGTCAGAAAGTGATGAAATTTGGAAAAAAGACAGAGACAGCAAGCAGCAATAAGTGATCTTTATTTCAAAATGGTAGTCAGAATACAGGGCGAGAACGGCGTCGGCTCAGTAAGATGTAGGACTACCGCGGACAGCGATGCACGAAGAAACACGTCTAGGCATAGAGTCAATAAGAGTGCGGATGGTGTCCTGAGGGATGGCTCTCCATTCCCTTTCAACCATTTGCCACAGTTCGTCTTCTGAACGAGGCAGGGGCAGAGTCTGCAAACGGCGTCCAATCGCATCCCACACATGTTCGATTGGTGATAGGTCAGCAGAGTACGGTGGCCAGGGAAGCATCTGTATACCTTGCAGAGCATGTTGGCAGATGCGAGCACTGTGTGATCGGGCGTTATCCTAATTAGGCAGCCTCTGAAGGTAGGAGATTGCTACCGGCCGCAGTACATTATCCAAGTATCGTTGGGCCGTCATAATGCCCTGAATACGAACTAGAGGTGACCTGGAATCGTAGGCAATAACGCCCCAAACCATATGCCACGTTGTCGCGCGGTGGGGCGTTCCACGGTTACTGCCGGATTAGATCTGTCTCCACGTCGACGCCACACACGTATGCGGCGACTGTTACTGGATAAACAGAAGCGTGACTCATCTGAGAACACGACGTTTCACCATTCTGTCATCCACATCCCTCCAGTCCATCACCATTCTAAAGGTTGGCGTCTATGTTGTGGGGTCAATGGCAGTCTTCTTAACAGATGCCGTGAGTGCATTCCACTTTCAACCAATCGACGGGAAATGGTTCTCGTCGACACGCGAACATCCAGGGTATCTTGCACATACTGCAGAATCGCGATACAAGTGATTTGCGGGAGCGCCACAGCTTGTCGGTGGATGCGTCGATCCACGCGTGCTGACGTCACTCTGGGTTCACCTGCACCCCTCCTTCTTCCCACATCCCCTTGTTCCAACCATGTTCGCCATTGCCGATGCACCGTGCTTGCATCCATGTAGGTTTCTCAGTCCGATCACCATACCACTCGTAAAATCGTCTGTCTGCTAAAAGTGCCTTCGTTGACGGCGGCTTGGCATTCTCTCCTATTACACGTATCCTCCGGGACAAAAACCAACTTTCTTCGATAATTCGTCTGGCAGAAATAACGACATGAATAGTGCCCATTCTGCATGTTCCTTCCCTTATATCTTACTTCACGTGTGTCGGAGAGCTGTGCATTTCACATCGTTCGCATAACTCAGTGACGTGCATCTACTCTAAAATTTGCATAAATTTCTGACCACTCCTTCTTGGTGTTGCATTTTCAATGTCGAGCAGTGTATGTGTAATGCGATTTGTTTTGAAATGCTAATCATTTGTTTTAGATTGCCTGATTTGCAAAACTGTAGAAAGCAAAGGCTGTAGCTATAGTCCTTCTAAGTGGCCCTTTTTTAACTGATAGCACATCCGGTTAGCAATCGGATAATAGGTAGTTCGAATCCCGGTTCGGGAAAAAGCCTAAAATTTCTACAAATCTACCAATTTTTGGCGATTTCTCACAAATCAGTTGATAGACTTCTAGCAGAGATTGTGGGAGGTTACTCGCAATGATGAACTTTCAAATTAAAACCCTTAAAGAAAAATTCAATGAGATGAATATGATCTTCCACTGTCAGAAATAGGATAATCGTCACCTTTCTTTCAAGATTCTTGCTTCATTTCTATATTAATTATATATCATTAAAAAATGTTCCTGCGCTCAGAGGCAACGATTTTTCTTTCTTTACTATTTATTTTCCATCTGTAGATTAAAAAGAATTATTAGAAAACTTTTTAAACCACACGATTTTATTCAAACGCACTAGAATGTTAAAAGTAATTTCATTTTAGCCATTACCCTATTTGGTCATAGGTGACTATAAATAAATCTCCGTAAAAGAAATAATATTGGGTCATTTACAGAATTTTGAGGATCAATGGCAAAAACAAAATGACATTTATCAGACTGATCACATTCAATTCACTTCTTTGAGTTATGATTTAAAACATATTACTGTTAGTAATCTTTCGGTTTTATTTTTAGTTACATTTGAGCAAGAATATTCTGATAGCAAGATATTCTTAAGAAAAGTATTTTTTTAAGGTTTAAACATTTAAGGTTTAGTGTTTAATAAAAACGAGATTTTTTAAGATGTTAACCCTTAAAAAAGGTGTAATTTACAAGTCTTTTTAATATAATTTATTAAAGCTAATAACATAGCTAATGAATGAAGCATTAGGTTTTAACCTAACACAATAGTGAACAGTTCTATCTTGCTTTAAGTACTAACTCCTTGAACTGTAAAGACAGGCAGACGATTTATTATTCCGTCGCACTGTAAGCAGAAACTGGAATGGAGGTTTAACACAAGCATATTTATTAACAAGTCAGCCTGACGGTTTAATTAGAGAGAACTCGGTGTTTAAATGCATTAATTAATTTACATTCTAGCGAGAGGTGACGAAAGCAGAAGTCACAGTGAACGTAAAATAAAGAGATAACTGGTTTAATTAAACTAAAACTTTTTATGCAGGTAACTGGAGAACATGAATGCTTTGTTTCAGTTGCAAACAACATCATGACAATGATCAGAATCTAACGAATTTCAATTCTTTCAGGTTGCTACGCTGTCTCCGATTTCGAATGTGAGAACGGACGCTGCATTAAAAGTGCTCTCAGATGCGATGGCTTCAACCACTGTGGAGATGGCTCGGATGAAGCCTCCTGCTATGGTATGACAATTTTTTTGTGTGTGTTAAACAATATCCTTTACTATAAAATAAGTAATCAAGCATGGAATCACTTTTTCCTTACGCTTAAGGAAAGAACAAACGAAAGGGTCATCAAGGCATATTTATAAAAGAAAAATGGTAACTGTAAAGAGAAAATAACAAGATATACTGTATTTTTATTAAATTCATTCAGTAATACTTCGCATAGTGAATGACTTGCTTAAAAAACGTTTCACAGACCGAACGCAAGCTTAGACCAAAAAGTGTGCGGCTTCAACTAGATCCCGTATTACGAATCGCGCCTGTTTCATCACACACTAAACGCGAGTTTTACTTTCTGACTCGAAGATATGCAATTTTCTTTCCCCAGGAAAAAAAAAGCGTTCGCATCTAAAACAAATATATGCGCAAAGAAGAGGCATGTAAGTCCTCCTTGAGCAAGAAAATGAGAATGCCCAAAGAGAAGAATATCTTTTGCTGAAAAACACACAAAGTGTCTAAGCTTATAGCATTAAGATCTTTGTGAAGAAGTTTAGGTTACGAAAGAGCAGCGGTGTCTTAATTCAAGCTGAGGTGAACAGAATGACTAACCTCTTCAGTGACAGTGTCATGTATAGCTTTAGGACCATTATAAAGAACCGGCAGCAGCATACTACTTTAAACAAACTTCTCAAACCAGGACCACCAAAAAAGGCAAACAAGTCTAAGACACCATTAGAAGACTAAAAGAACCAGACTAAACTGAATTCATAAAAAAAAAAAAAAAATCATAGCAACTGTGGGGCTGCAGCCATGTATAGTGTATGTTTTATATTAATAAATACGTTTTATAATTTAGAAATTAATAAATTCATTGCTTTTCCAACATTGGTGGCATTTCTGCACCAGAGGAGCACAAATTACAATTATTCACAGAATAACTATAGGAAACAAGTGCCCGCATAACAAACGCTGTATTAGAATAGGTTGTGTTCATTATGCGAGGCACTACTGTACTTCATCAAATAAAATTCTCTTAAATATTAATTATAAATGCATTAATTATTATAAAATACTCATATATTACAATATACAATTATTCTATTATTATATATTATAATGTACAATAACACATTAGCATACTGTCTTTGAAGCTAATAATCATTAAAAATTCATAAAAATCACGAAAATATACAAAAATCAAGCCAGCAACTGTGAAGAATTGCTTAATATTACAGTACTCTCAAAATGTAGACAGTTTTTACCTAAGTAATTAAATCGCTTTCTAAGATTTCTAATGAATTATGGGACTCTGCATAGTTTTAAGAAAAATTTAAGTTTTAGGCAGAAAATATTAAATTTCACGAAAAGCACGCAGTTGGATGATTTGACTTCGAGAAAACACATGATGCAATCTACTTTAGCTCTATTAGTTTTGATTGAGGCTCATGAAGGTAGATTTTACAGTATGCACATGCACATTAATGTACTGTTGCGCTCTTTTATTTAAAAATTTCTAAAGGTAATATATTAAAATACTGCGATAATCTTCAGCAGGCAAATTTTCAAGGCACACAATGAACAGTCGTCAATACATCTAGCTATCAGTTATGGTATAAACTCAGCTTGTCTATGAATTATTCTCAACAGAGATAGTCCAATAATACGAGGTCTACCTAAATTTCTTGAAAACACGAAAAAATCCATCAACTATTTATCTTGTTTATTTACTCTGTTAGGCGCTGCTTACATGCTGCAGCTCCCTTATGTCAAAATAATACTGGGAAATAAATGTGTTCCCCTTGGAATTTTTTTAGCGCTGTGTTTGTTATGTTTAGCTATTTTATGATGTGTAAAAATCGATGATATAGATGAACAGCAAAAACCTTTGTTACCAGCAAGCATTCGGCAAAAGTACTTTTAGTTAGACTTCAAAATTAGGTGACTATCAATTGAAGACATCTTTCGATCATCAAAACCTTACAGAATTTTGAAATCATTCTGGAAGATCTCTAGCCAGAAATTCGATAATATCTACGAGGTTGCTAGATGGTCTTTTATGTATTGAACTGTAGCAGATAAATTGAACATGAGAAATATTGCTGACAAATTTTTGTCATAAATGCATTTGCGATGCACCAGTTAACAAGTTACTTCCCAATTATTAGATTAGGTTCTGTGTGATTTTCTCCGCCTCTCGAAAATGAAAATAAAGCTTAAAGATTTAAAGCTCTGTATGATTTATTCGAAGTGCTGGCAAAGAAAATGGTGCATTGCAAATGAATAAATATTTTTCTCTAGCTTCTGAGTAGGTCGTTGTTATGTTTAACTTTATGACCTTGGGCAAGTTTTTCCATATGATCTCATTCCATGGCCATCACATTTGTTGTTGTTGTTGCTAATGGCCACTTTCTGACCTATAGTCAGCCCAAGCTCACTAAATTCCTCGTTGTAAGGAGCGTAAGTTTACGCCAGTTGTTGGCAACAGCCTTGAGCACCTTACAGGTTGTAGAGACATTAGGTTATTTCGAAGTAGGAGACATGAAAAATGAGCAATGCTCTTGCCGGGACTTGAACCACGGACCTCTCGAATACGCGCCGAGTGTGCTGACCACTACACCATGAAGGCATGCCAAGAAGGTGGGAGAAATGCCTTACAAGATGACAGTGCGATTTAGCTCAGTTCCGCCTAGAATTTTGATGGAGAGCACCCCGGAGGACAGTTCCGAGGCTCTAGCTCCCACCCCTGTTCCCCTAACACCATCCTCTCGAGAGGACCAACCATCTCCGATTTACCGATTTACTAGGTAACATTATATATATAGTGAATGAAATAATTGTGGTGAAATAAACTACAAACTAGACTCAGTGGCCCAACAGCCATAGTGGGCCATGGCCTACAGTAGCCTGATATCTTTTCCTGACCGTGGGCCCCGGGCTGCATACGCATATGCCCTGGACAAGTGGCCAGCTTGTTGCAGGATTCCTTCCCCCCTCCCGCGGTGTTTAGTCTCCAAGCGAACTTGGTACTTATTTTATTGACCCCGCAACTGTGTTGCCGTTGCGCAATGTGCTAGCCGCTGCGCCACCGGGCCTACTGTGGTGAAATATATTAAATTAATATTTCTTTTCACTAGGCGCAAACCTTGGTACAGCCATTCCAGAAGACGCTAACTGGTGGCGAACTCTTACTCCTAACTACTACTTCCCCAAACCTGATACCGGTTCGGGAGCTGGGACCAACACTCTCATCCTTGTAACCAGTCTAGCAGGCTTGGGTATGTTCGTACTGACCACAGTCATGATCCTGGTGAAACTCCACCGACAGAGAAATGACGACAGCATCAGCAGAGAGATTCTTCACACCATTAGCGGTGATCTGGGTGAGTTTAAACACAGCATGCCATTTTCCTCAGATTTTTTTTTTATCTTCTTCATATTGAAAACAAAAGACAAGAATTCGAAAATTTTTCAAGAATCGATTTATTAATGTCAATCTTTTATTCAGAAATTCTGTAAAGTTAAGACAGAATATGTATTTTGTCTTTTGTTTCTGCAATAATTTGTAATTGTGATACTTGCTTAAAATACTCAATAACTTTCTCCTTTGGAAACAGCAGTTCCATTCTTTCTATTCTATGTGTTATTAAAAAGTAAATTTTATTTACGTATGACTAAAATTATGTTAAATAAGAAAGCATACAACAGTAAAAATAGGCATATGGTATTAAAATCTGCATTAGGACTTTCAAAGTACCTTTTTTTGTCGCTTGTTAAAAAAAAATTGAATTTCGTTCATTATTGAAAGTATTAAATCGCAATGAAATGCCAACTACAGCTGACTGTACCTAGTTGCCAGTTCTGATTGTAAAATATAACCAATCCTGTAAGGGATGTTTTAAGCTTCTCCAGAGAATGTGTATATCCACTTCAATAAAATAGGAATCTAGAATTATTTCAGACATTTGCATGTAATTTTTTATACATCTCGAAGTAACACATGTTCAATGTGTTTATTATTTCCAGTCTGTGATATACAACACCTAAAATACATTATTGAAATATTATATTAAACCACTAATTAATAATTATATAATACATTAATTAAGATTTCCATTTAATATTTGTAAAGGAATCCTTAATTCGAGTCTTGCATTATCACACACACGCATATACATATATATATGTGATAATAGTTGTTTTTGGCGGAGGCTGAAAACCATTCACGTTTAGTCATGGCCGAAAAAACTGCTGTGTAGATGACTGGACAATATGACGTAATGGATGATCGAATGGAATTTTAGAAGTAGGACCAGCTTGATAGTTAAATATAAATTTATTCTTGAATGACGAATTTCTTAATACATAACTGTAGAAGACTAGGGGTGCTAAACATGCTCCATAATTTTAAATATGCGATTACATTCTAATTAATACCGAATAGCTAGCAGAGGCTGACCGACAAACTGTCAGGACGCAAGTGAAGAAGCGAAAGAGAACGAAGTAGTTCAAAGGAAGAAGGGAGGAAGTTTTATAGTTTCAGTTCGTGTTAAAGAAAAGTTTTGGTTTATAATTATTTGATTGGGCAGGAGGTACCTGCATTAAAACGCTACGTAATTTCCAGTGATCTCGAATTTGGGAGAAAGGATGAATTTAGGGGGAAAGCCCCAAATTCAGAATGTTAATTTTGAGATCACCAATTAGTATTTTTTTTTTTAAGCAGCTATCACATTTTGTTATATCTTACACACACACACATATATATACACACACATAAGCTAAAAATTTATAGTAATCATAATTAATAGCATATATACTTTTTATTTTCAGATGTAGAAAATTCGCCTGGTCATCAAAGCAATTCTGATTTGCCTTTGTATGATCCACCTCCTTCCTATGAAGATGTCATCAAGCTCTATCTGCCCCCACCTCCTCCTTACAGTACTGTCAACAGAGGACGCACGCGGACAAATCGCAACCGTACTGGGGGTGTCGAGAACAGAGCTTACAGAAATGACAGTCCAAATGCTGTCAGAGGCCATGGTAGAAGATCCAGACCCTCGCATCGAATAGTGCCCCAAGAGTCAACTCATCCACTCATATTAAAAGTATCCTTGCCAGAAGAGATGGAGTCCAGTCCTCCTGCATATGTAAGGGGTAATATAATCTGTGATACAAATTCTATACCAAGTTCACAGACTCAGGAAATCCCACCTAGTCCTATGGAACAACCGCAGAATGACATGTCTACATATCAAGAAGAAAATACTGAAATGAATATGATGGGTACCTCAAATGTGATAAATCAGTTAAAATCTAGTCCTACAAATGCCAGCGAAAGTTTTAGTAAAACTAAAGGCAATACAGAAAACATACAGTCTTGTGAATGCCAAGGCGCGTGTTCGTGTCAGCTAATCACCAAGAAAGCTGGTAGATGCAGCAGTGAAAGCAAAGTGACTATTTGCAACAATAACAATTTAAATTCACTAGGGCCAAGTAAAACAGCTATCATGAAAAAGCGAAGTTTCAAAGACATGGTGCAAAAAGGAATCAATAGAGCTTCTTCAAGTGCAATAATACCCCATCCAGCTTCCATGACAATTACAGTACAGCCATCTGAAACGAAAAGTTCCAAGATGAAGGAAATGGACTCAAAATGTAAAAGTGCTGGTCCGTCCTCACCTACACTCACAGCTTCCAGCCAAATGGAAAATGAAATGTTGGACAGCAAGCCCAAATCTTGCTCGATGTCGATGTTGAGACATCGTAGGTCATCTTCCGGTCCATCTGATTTCACTATGCCAGCTAACTGTGTTTCTAGAATTTCTAAAGATCCCGCTGTTGTGCGATCACAGTCGGACTCATCAGAAAACCAGATTTCAACAGATACACCTCATCTCAGTCAAGTGAAACACCTAGCATCTGTGCTGCTGGATGGGTTACAACAGTCATTTAGCTTCCGAAATGAAGAAGTTGCATCAAGTAATCCTTCGCTTACAAAAGATGATGAAAAGACTATATTGCCTGTTACCTGGACAAATTTATTACTCCCATCACGAAAAAAGGGATCAGAACATATCGAACCAGTTTCAACAAAGGCTGATAAATCTTGGAATGCCAGTGATACTCTCCCTCTACTTCAAAATGGGTCACAGCAGCAGCCAGCCATTGTGAAATTTGAGGACAATCTTAGTCCAGTACATAAACAGCCAGAAACAAAATCATCTGAAACTGAAAATGTGCTTGAGTAATTAATAAAAGATCTAAGTTTTGAAGAGACAGAATATAAGAAACAAGTAACTAATCGTTATGGTAAAAAAGATTCTTCACTGTATTAAGATGATAGCTTGTTCTACCAAAACCTTCAAAGCAGGTCTTAAAATATACTTAGCAAGCTTAAGTTGTTGATATTCTTTAATTAGGGCTTGACACAGTTCTAGGTCAGAATGCCACGGAACCCATCCATTACGTTAATTTCTCTTGATTTGTGATAATGCATATCATCGTACACAATAATACAATCACTGGGGGGTATATTAATAACTGAACATGTTCAAACATAACATAACATACAAATTCATACATAAAGTACATACAAATTCATGTTCATGCTTTTTTTTAATAGAATAGTTTTTCAATTTCAGGTTTTTTTGAAATTCATAACAACAATTCTTTGTTTCTTTTAACATGATTGAATATATACTTTAGTGCATATGAAAAATCACATTTAACGCAATTATTTTTCATCAATCTTAACTGTGATAATCTTCTCAAAAGATCATCACAAAAGACTCTCATTTATCTTGTTTAATCTTAATTATCCGATTAGTTCTACATTTGATGATTTCATTGCACATTTTGCACGTGTATTACATATATACACTTAAATTATCAAAATATGTAATATTCTTACACTTTTAACATTCTGTATTCTGAAAAATTATAGCACTCTTAAAATCAAAAAAGGTTGAGATTTCAAAATAGAGAAAATTTAAGTAATTGTGTTGAAGTTTACTTTAAGGACATAATTCAAAGAAAATGGACCTCAATTTTAAAAATGAAAATTTTATCCTATAAAGATTGGATCCGATAATTTACTTACAACAAAATATATGAAGACTATCTCCCTAAAACATTGCCTAAGTGAAAATATGCCTATGTTGATGAATTTTTAATTGAAATTGCTTATGTTACACATGAAAACCCATTGAAATAAGCTTGCTCAACTGAAACTAAATAGAATTAATGATTAATTAGCAACGTATCATAAACAATTCTTAAATTTCATTCTTTTTGTCATGTTATACAAAAGACACGGAAAACAGGCATTTCCTACATCTTTATCTAATTTTAAAAAAATAAAAAAAAATTCAAAGCTAAAAAATGTCAATAGAATGAGTATCACATATAAAAACTACTGCACTGACTTTTTCGTATACAAATAAAGTGAAATAGTTTTCAACAAATTGGAAGACAAATGAAGAAAAAGAAAATCCTATGAAAGCTAATGTTTAATGAATGCCACTACCCAAAATGCAAATATGTTCTTTTCAGTTTTTTTCTCTGTAGATAAAAATTACAGAAATATGTTACATATTATTGGGGTTTAACCAATGCAAGAAAAAATATTTGATTTTTGCTGGTTTCCATTTTATTAAATCTCAAATATTTTGCTTTCATTACTTCCATAACTATTTAGAAGGGGAAATATGAAACAACATTAACAACAATATAAAACAACTGGGAGTTGAAATTTCCAAGACAGGCAAAATCATATATTTGTGTGATGAACTGGGAGTAACCATGGATTAAAAATGATTAAACTATGGATAACTATGAATAAAAATCATGAAAAGTTTGAAAAGGAATTTAAAAAATATAATTTTATCAAAATTAATACATGTTAAGATAATTTAAAACTATTTCAACACTCTTAATAAGTTGAAAAAAGTAGCAAAATATGTTTATTTACAAGTTTATTTATAGATAAAATATATAGCTTCTTATTTTTAACAAGTACATCTGAGAATATTTTAGAATTCATACAAATATTAGGTAATGATAGCTAGAATATATTATCATAACAATAGTTTTACATAAGCAATTTTTTTTGCATTAAATTAGCTGGAAATAGGGGGAAATATACAAAATGATTATTTAAAAAGCACAGCATTTGAATAAGATCTGAAAATATGGAACATGAACACCTTATACATGCTTTATGTCTCAAAGGCACTATAATTGCTTCCAGGCCTTTTTGTTTTCTTTTGTTGAAGATCTATATCTTTTAATAGTCTCATTCCTTCTTATTAAAGTGCTTCCTTGTACAGTATAACGCTTACAGCTCTGTTCCCTTTATATTAGTGCAACAGATTAAAATGCACATAAACACTGTATTAATGTGAGAACAGAAAATAACTACTTCGTTATAAGAGATAAACAACAAGTTTTTTTAAACTAATGTAATGACATCTCTTAAAGTAACCAGTAACTTCTAAGAGCATAAATTAAATCAGTACTAAAATGTTACAAATTCACAAGAGATCAAAATTATCTGGAATCTGTGGAAGATTTCATTGCATATGAATACATTTTCTTTAAAAATAAAGTTATCTTAAAAGCTCCCTCCCAAAAAAAGCAGTATTACCAACAGCTGAATTCAAAATAACTGCCCTCATCTGCAGCTTCATACATTGCCAACTGCATCACTGAAGTTTGCAGTAAATTGTTGAACTCACAAAAATTTATACATCACTTAAAATTCTAGCTTTAGTTGTCTTTTTTATTTCTCAGAGCTAAACATTAATATTTGCAAGCATATTTACTTTAATGTCACCTATAATTATGGAGAGTTTGGGAAAAATTGGTAAGTCATATGTTTGCTTCTAAGGGAACAAAAAGGAAATTTGTATGAAACCACATTTTGCACACATAGCAAATCAGCAGTAATGAATTAAATAATGGATCGGTAATAACAAAAAATCTTTATTTACAATAAATATTTAAAAACATAGCAACAGTAAATTTATTAAACACATTCTAAACATATTCACAAAATCACAGTTTTCTAAAAATGGGACATCTACTTGAAATTTCAAGCACTGAATTGTGTAGCAATATATCCATTGGAGTCAATGACATACTCAAAACCAGATGATAAGTTAGGTGAATGGATGTTGACTTTAGCTGGAAATCTTCTACCACAGATGTCAACTTCAAAATCACTTTTTAGAATAAAGTCATTTGTGATTACTTGAGGCACACCATTGTCATCCAAATTTTGAATGAAACCCAAGCACACCTGCAATATATATATATATATATATATATATATATATATAATATTAAAAAATACTACTCATCAATGGTTATAAGAAGCTATTTTTACTTCAAATATATTAAATTGAATTTTATTTTAAAATTCTCATAATTAAATACAGTTTTAATTAATAATTGCTACAGTTTCCTTCAACAGCATCAAGGATATCTTCTGAAAAATAACAAATATGCTTAATATGATTAAACCTTAAAAACTTAAAATTATTATATAAAATAATATTGAAAACACTTCCGAACCTCTTAAAATTTAGAAATATATGAGTCTAAGTTTGTAACTTAAACAGGATTGAAACTCCCTATTTTACAAAAAATAATAATAATGAATGTTAAGCTTTCCACATAATAAACACTTCATTTTTATTATTAATTATTCTGAGAAATTATTCATTATTTTTTCTTTCACTGATCTATGAAAAATGCTCCATTAGCAATTGCCACTAATATATCTGAACAGAAAAAAAAAAAAAAAAGGTTCTATTAAGATTAAACCTCAAGTATTAAAAATTATATTTCATCAATTTAAGGCAGAAAATGTTTTTAGTTGGATAAATGCAATACAATGTTAATTCCTGCATGACACGACTTGTAATACATCATACTGTCAGCATAGGAAAACAGATCAAAGTATAAGGGTTATTTTTGTTATTGCATTTTTAGATTTTATAAGCAACTTTCTAAATGAGTGACTTTGGGGGGGGGGACCTTGATTGATCTTTAATTAATTTTCTGAGGATATATTATCATACCAGCAAGCTGTGTAAGTAATACAATAACAACAAAAGATAGTTCCAATATCTTGAAGCTATGATCTATAAAGCTTCCAAAAAGAGCAAAAAATTCTCTATTCCCCCCCTCCAACACTCACTGCAAATGAAGAATCCTAGGAACGCAAGTGTTCACAGATGTATATTGACTACATAATTCATTACAGGCTCTGAAAATGCCTAAATCATAACATTATGCAACTAAAATGAGCTGAACTCACTCAGCATCAATTATTCTTATACTTCCTTTTATAGGATTACCCACCTGCAAGGCTTCCTGCTAAAATATTTATTTTAATATATGTAAGATATAAAATTTGAAAGGAAAATAATAAGTTTAATTTAGTGATATTCCTTTTAATTACTCATTTTAATTTGGCTATGTCTCCTTCTTATGTTAAAACTAACTGCATCACTCAAAAAACTAATCCACGTTATGTAATCTTTAATCCTGTAATACAGACAGTTCTATCTTGAAATTTTTGTCTATAAATACCAATAGTACTATTACGCAGCCCCTTTTCTCACCACTTTGTTTGCTCCTGGCAAGATGCGCCTCTTGCTCTGCTTTATTTATTGCTTCAAGATATGTAAGATGTACAAAAGTGCTACATACACCTCATACCCAAAATAATGTGTGATACAAAATAGCACAAAAGAATTAAGTGTAAAGAAATAACCTGTGTCTTGTTATTGTCAGACAAGTTTCTTCTATTATACATCCTATTTGTATACCAGCAACATCTCTAAATCTCAGTAACTACAGACCAGGCTTAGACCAAGCACAAGAAGCTTGATATTTGATATTTAACATGTAAAATTTTTATTAATATCAATTCTCACATTACCGTATTTCCCTCCCAGAAATCTTTACATATCCACATCATAACTAAGCAGCGATATTTTATCTTTAAAACTCAAGATCTTAACTGAACACGTGGCATGATTTGTATTTGCTTACACACACTGATGCCATGGGCTTCTTCTAAACTGCTCTATACAGAAAACAATGCATAATTTTGAAAATCAGAAACTCCTTTCCTCATATATTTAGCTGAATTCATGAATTTACCAGGTTTCTTTTATGAAGGGGGGAAATATAAGATAGTACCCAATTTTTTTAGTAAATAATTTATTTTATGTATCAGAAATCAAGTCATAATTGGGAACAATAAAGTTCACTACTTCTTGTGATATTATAATACGAAAGGTTTAGTGATTCCCTGGTAATGACAGTTATTTATATTAAATGAATCGATAATTGATAAACATCCATAATTGCCAACCTACGACACTCAAAAATCAGGAGAATTTTCTCAATGACAAAAAGATTTTAAAATTTTATTATTTAAAAATATGTAAAAACAAAATATATTTTTAATAATGAAATATCTATAAATAGCATCTAATTAATGTCTAAAAGTTCAGTTATTATTCCTTAAATGCAAATGATGCAAAAAAACTTACACGTTAAAAAAAATAAGTAGGGTAAAAACAGTTTTATTACTTGTACCTTCTAATAACAGAAAAAGTACTCTAATCAGTTTCCCTATCATTAAAGAAGACTTTAAACAGATCACTAATCATTGATTGCAAAAGATGAATTAATGTAATTCTGCACTGTAGAATTGTGGGAAGAACATCGAATGATGGCAAAATGAAGTGTACAAAAAAGCAAAAAACTTTGTTAAGGTCTGAAGGAAAAATGTAAATATTTGTTCTTCACGAGATAAACTTACAGTAATCAGAAAATGTGGCCCTTTGTCAAGTGATTTTTTTTTCATTTTGGGAGAGCTTTATGCTTATATTTTGTTTTATTATTTTGAGAACTGCCAATTAAATTGCCTGCAGATGCAGAAATTACTTAATTTTTCTCACAGCTATTTTTAACAGTGGAAGTAATAATTACATCTCCATTAACACATTTTATAACTTTCAACAGAGCCTTTTATCTTAACTGTAAAAGCATTAATTTGTTCCTTAGAAAATGTAAGAAGTGGGTTCCACTTATCCAGGATTCTAGATAAACATTTCCCTAAAAATAACCAGTGCGTACAAACATATTTCAGTATTATGCAGCTCTTGGAATTCTTTCAATTTTTCCTTCCTTTTAGCAATCTTTCCACAATAATAAGAAATATGAACAATGTGTTCAACCCTACTTATTGGCAAAGAAGCTGACACTTTTTCACTGCTAAATTTAAGAGGTAACAGGTATATTTCATAATTTGCAAATATGAATTTTCTTTTTTTTAGATGCTTCCAACACCAATCTTCAGGCCTACAATTCCTGGTGCACTGTTGGCACCAAGTAATAAGCAATTGTTAGGTACTTTCTTTAAAACTATTAAACATTCTGCACTTACGCAATAAATCTTTTATTCGTGTCTTATTTACATATCATTGAAATGGTACAACTAAAAATACAAGATTACTATGCATGCTTCATAAATATGTTATCGTTCAACTCGGCTTCCATCATAATACTCTCTCGTTGCCACTCGGGGAAAAATAAAATATTAAAAAAAAATCAATGCGTTGCGTTTACATTCGGGCATCCTCACTTAGTTACGACCTCGGAACCCCTTATTCGTCACAAAATTTTGACAAAAAAAAATTTATTAAAAAAATCACCAATTTTTTTATTAATGTTTATGAAATTTAAAATAAATTGATATAAAAAACTATATTTTTCATTAAATTTAACAGTTTTTTTAAACATGTAAAATTTTTTATTAACTTACCTTGTTTTACTTTATATTTGGTTTTCCTCTTCACCATCATCATCGTTCTCCTCTGATTCAGCTTGACACTGCCATGATTTCAATTGGCTCACATGAGCTGTCATACTAAAGAAACGTCCTTTCACCTTCTCTTCTAATTGAGTCACTATAGGTATCGCTTGGTAAAATGTATGTAACTACCAAAGGTCCTCAATATTTTGCTTGTGTTTTGAATGATTCTCCAGTTGATTTAGGTACTCTCTTCATAACATACTATTTCTCCTCATTCGAATGTTAAAGAACTGCTTTTCTTCTTGTCATAATTTGCTTTATTTTTCATCTGCATATCTTTAATTCTCTTTCTAGCTTCATTCTGTAAGATTACTGGATTCTCTCATTCATTTGCATCTTCGTCTGTAATCATCCTGATCAATCCGTTGTTGAATTTTGGTGAATAACCTGAAGCATTTCGAAAGTAGTTTTATTTGTAGTCTTATTTGTCATATTGTTTAAATTCCTTTCGCATTCCTTAATCTTTCTGTCCCAGTCCCTATGATTCGGATATTCCATATTCATTTTAATCACAGCCAAAATTGTTCGATTTGCTCTTTCCACCATTCCATTACCACTTGGATGTTGAGTTAAATTAAGAGTATAACTGATTCCATTACTTTCAAAGTACTCTCGAAATTCTTTCGCTGTAAAACACGTTCCTCTATCGCTGATAATTTTTTCTTGTAACCCAAAATCCTTTACAAAACTCTTCAATGCAACTAACACACACTTGATTGCAGTACTTTTCATAGGCTAGAAACATGTAAATCTTGTGGAATTATCAATTAATACAAATAATTCTGTATTTCCTCTTGAACTTTTTACAAATGGTCCTAAATAATTTACATGTATGATTGCAAAAGGTCTTTTACTAAATCTAATTGGATGCAGTACTCCTTGTTTCTTACCACTAGGCACTTTTTTACTAGGCATTCCAAATGTGATGCATAACATGTCTCATTCCTTTAAACCAGTATGACTCTTGATTTTGGCAATAGTTCTATCTGCTGAAAAATGTCCCAAAAGATCGTGAAATTTTACTACAATACCTTTTCTCATAGACTTAGGTATGACATATAACAATTTCTCCTTTTCCCGATCTTTTAATTTACGAAACAATCGATTATTCTTCAAGATGTAATTTTCAGTTACATACTTCTCTGCATTCATTCTATCACTATCATTTATCTTTTCCTTTAAAATGTCTATTACATTGCGTAATTCTGGATCTGAATGCTGAATCATAAGAATTTGTTCACCTATCGTTAGCATTAAATAAACTTCCAAGTTGTTCTCAGTTATAGAGTCTAAGGTTTCTTCTGGCTGATCAACAGGTGATGGGCTCAATGCATCTACGTGACTCACATTTTTACATTGTCTGTGCTTCATTTCAAGCTTACAGTCTTTGATCAGATTACTCCACCTTGCTATCTGAATATTTGAAGTTTTTTTCGCGTTTAAATAAACTAAAGCTTGGCAGTCTGTAATTATCGTAATCAAGAATTGTCAAAGTCCAAACTATAGCCATTACTAATTTGCTCGAATGATAATTCTTTTCTGTTTCTATTGTTCCTTTACTTACACAATAAATTAAATGCCACTTTTTATCTTCATTTTTTTGCAACAGCTTTCCTGCCAGCCCCTTGCTGCTCATGTCTGTGTGCACTTCCATTTCTGCTTCCGGATTATATAACGCTAGTACTGGTTCGTTAGTTAAATGGTCTTTTAACTTCGTTAGTTAAATGGAGAACTGAATGCTTCTTGCTGATCTCCATTCCAACGAAATACTTCATCCTTCCTCATCAGTCTCATTAATGGAAGGGACCTAAAACTTGATCCATAAGTCAGTCAAATTCTGCAGGAGCGTTAGCTAACCCAAAGATCAAAAGTTCAAACTGACCAGTATCATCTGGAGTGATGAAAGCTGTTTTCAGTTTTGCTTCTTAAGTTAGCCAGTCTAACTCCATGAGCTAACTCCAGTGTAGTGAAAACTTTACATCTGCTAAGGCATTCAAGAAGATCATCTATCCTAGGGAGTGGAAATTTATCTTTAACAATTTGCGAATTCAACTTTCTGCCACTAATCATAGTTCACCTGTCCGAGATCTTTCAATAACAATTCCATATTTCTTCCATTCATTTGTTACCTTCTTTATAGAAGCATGCTCCTCGGCATTGGTTTTATACAATTTCATGCAAACAGGCTTACTCCCTTCAATTTCTTTAACATCCATCTTTGTTAATTTTGTACAGCCTAATTCCCCCATATTAATGCGAAACAATCTTGATACTCATTTATCAAATCTAAAACTCCCTGTTTTCTCTCTGGCATAATATGGTTATTAACTTTAATTTCTTTTAAAGTAATCGGTCTCTTAAACTCTTTAATTTCATTTATTATCATAATTTCCTTTTGATATGAATTTTCAGTTTTCTGATCTGGACTTGATTCAACTAATTCTGCTACTTCTGCTCTACCGATACACTGATTCTCTTTCAAAATTAATTTTCGATTAATCTAGTTAGCGACTGGTATCACTGTTTCTCTATGTATTAATTCCAATAATGATCCCAACTCATCTTCTGATCCACTTATTAAAACATAACCTTTATTTATTTCATGAGTTTTAGCTTTCACGAAATTAACCGTATTACTTGATTTCAATTTCTTCGGTAGCCTTCAGTTAATTCACGGAGTGTGATGTCATTTTGTAACTGTGAAAATGGACAATCATTAGCATAGTGTGTGTACAATGTATTACCTATCTTGGCATATGCAATATGTGGTAAATCAATCCATGTTTGACTAACTAATAAGTTGCATGGTTGCGTTTCACCTTCTACAATTAAAACTGTAATGTCCTTTCCTTCAACATTATCAATCTCTAAATTAACAGTTACTTTCCCCAGTGTTCTAGCGGCTGGTTTACTCTGGTTTCCAAAGCCAAACAATGCTTCCACATCAGGTTTTATAATAAGATTGAGTTTTCTAGCAACAGACTGTTTCAATAAACACGAACTGGAACCCATATCTATGATTGCAGTCATTTCTTCCCCATTATTGATGTGAGCATATTTTAAATATCTATTTGGTGAAACAGCTGAGTTCTGCTTCATGGATAAACTATTTTTAAAAGTATGACCCCTTTCATTACATTTCCTGTAAATAATTTCTTTTTTAGGTTGAAGACAATCCGTTGCTATATGTCCATAATCATTACAATTGAAGCATTTCAGCTCACCCTTTTCATTGCATATACCAGTATTATATTCTCTTTTCCTTTCATCTATTTTATAAAATTTATCTCCCAAATTGTATTTATTATCAAAACTGTTTTCAAAACCCACTTTGAAATTACTATCTGTCTGCACAGAATTGTTAACTTTTCTTGGTCTTGAATACTGATTATAGGATGCCTCATAAAATTTAGAACCAAATTTAGGCTTAAGATTATGCCTAAAAGTTTTATTTTCTACTTGAAGTACTTTCATCCCTGCCCAAATATTTTCCTATTCATCTAGTTTTTCAGCCAACTCTTCAGGATTAATGAATTTAGACCAGTTACCAGGGACCCTTTTCTTTAATTGGTCCACAATAATAAACTGTTTTAAAGAGTCAAAATCTGTTACATTTAATCCAGCAAGTCACTCTTGAAAATAATTTTTTTAATTCAAACCTTAAGTAAGTCCCTCCATGTATTACGCAAGGTTTTAATATGATGAACGAACTTTTGCCGAAACTGTTCAGGGCTAACTCAAATTTTCTCAATAGCAGTTGTTTAACGTGCTTATAGTCGTTAGCTTTTTCTTCTGGTTCACGGGCAATTAAATGAGTTATTTCATAAGGCAATAGACCCAACAGTTGAGAAAGCCAATTTTGTTCTTCCAACTCAATACATCGTGCCCATCTCTCAAATAAGACTAAATAAAAACTTACGTTACCTTCATTTAATTCAGACTTATGCATTAATTTACTCATATCACAAAAATTGCTTTTAATAATGTTAGAAGAAACAGAATCATTTACATTGCTATTTCTGATTCCCGCTTCTACTTTCAACTTTTCGAGTACAAATGCTCTTTCTTTTTCTCAAATTTCTAACTTTTCCCTGTTTAAACTATCATTTATAATTTTATCTAGCATTTGTTTAGTAAATTCTTCATTATAGTTTTTACTATTCAAAATCATATCCCTTTAGCCCACAATTTTAATATCAGAAGGTACATCTACGTCAAGCTCCACGGCCAGTTAAGTCACATTTCTTGCGCTTTGCCAAATAAGCCATCTTAGACTTCAATTTTTGAATAATAATACAAGAATTATACTTAGTTCTTTCCGTTTAATACTTAGACATAATATAAACAGTTTCTAAATGCACGTACCTTTCTACTTTCGTTTTTGGCGAGCTTCGAAATTTGGGCTTAATGCATATTAAGGCAATACATTATGGAATCCTCAGTAATAATCCTTGTCAATCCCACTTCTGAGATGCTAGGTACTTTCTTTAAAACTATTAAACATTCTGCACTTATGCAATAAATCTTTTATTCACACCTTATTTACATATCATTGAAATGGTAGAACTAAAAATACAAGATCACTATGTGCACTTCATAAACATGTTATCGTTCAACTCAGCTTTCATCATAATACTCTCTCGTTGCCACTTGGGGAAAAATAAAATATTTTAAAAAAAAATCAATGCATTGCATTTATGCAATTATCCTGAAGAACTGCCCTTTCATATATGGATTTCATAATCAGTTGTGCTACATATTCAAGCCTGTTGAATCTACTTCTAAAGTGTGGACAGAAAGTAAACTACACTCAGTTTCTGAAGATTCTGGATTAAAAAAAAGTGAAACAATACTGGATACAGTTTTACATTGGTATTACTGTTTCCATCCGTAGAGAGGCAGAATGGAACTGTTTTAATGCAATCAATAACTGAAAATTTAGTTTTCATGCCAATTTTTTTAACCAATTTCTTCTACAACTGCAACCCTTTTTGTTCTTGAACTTGAGTATTTCTTAGCAATTTTACTGTCAGAAAACGTTTTTCTAACACAGCTGCAGCATGATCCGATGCATTCAGTGACAGATTGTGCTCCAGTAAAATGGCAATTCTGCATTAATAATTTTTTTCGCTTTTGTTTCCACAGAAAAATTTAGTTTTTTTTTTCTTTTTTTCAGCAGCTGTCTTTGTGTACGTGCATGTTGAAGGTCATCGGCCCTTCCACCGTGTGAAATCGAAAAATCTCAACGACAAATGATACACGTTGCAATATTATATTTCCTTGATGAAATAATAGAAGGAAAGTCATCTGTGTATGATTTTTGAAAAGTGCATGACTATTTTACATTTTTGGCAGACATAACTAAAGCAAAAGATCGCAGTTTCTTAAACTGTTCCTGGGAAGCATGTGAAACTTATGCTGCTCACTGGTAAGACAAACAAAATAAACAACCTGGATCTTGCATTGTGCTCATTGGCTAATGTATGCCATAGACCCACAGCAGCACTTGATTCTCATTGGAGAACTGGAACATGATGCTTTCGGACACATGTTTCAGATTCTCATGCACAAAGCAGAAATGTGATGAAATGACTTCGTTTTTTTTTTTTTTTTTTTTTTTTTTTTTTAAAAAAA
>KK117157.1:3942-72601 GCA_000611955.2 Stegodyphus mimosarum
TGAGCTATATGCCCATGTAACCGAGGCAAATGAACCGCAGACGAAAAAATCAAACCATGTGGCATGCAGCCACCTACATGACACCTCGAAGCACTCAAGGTCAAACAAACGTATAGGTGAAAGGGAAAGGGCATAAAGGAACCAATAAAGGATGGCAGCACGTAAAATTTACGTACACTAGTGTTCTAGGGTTAAAAGTATTTTGGGATATTGCTGTTTAACTGAATTTTATGGTTTAATGCGAAGAACATGATATTTAATAAATAAAAGTAACACTCAAAACGCTAAAAAACGCCCCTTTGGACATAATTTAAAATCTGAAACCTTTGAGTTTTTTTATTATAATCTATTACATGCTCTACAATGTTGCTGCTATAATTTATTACATGCTCCATTTGCACTACAAGGAAAGGGGGCGCTGCCGCATTTAAGGACGTTTTAAGGGAAATTGGCTCATATCTCCGTCACGCGTGAAGACAACTACTAAAACGCCCAAGTAGCTACCCAGTTCACCTACACTTGTACCCCGAAACGAAGTACCAGTGCTCAGTGACTTTTACCGCTCTGCAGCTAGTGCCTTGCTGATGTATTTACCTTCGCCTGATCGTTTTTAACCAGAGAGCACGTGGACTGGGTCCGATGGACCCGTGAGGTTAAACAAACCTTGTCGGGCAAACAGTTCTTTAGAACAATTTGTCTGCTTTGTCACAGGATCATCGCTGATTATTATGAGGTTTCTATGTAAAGAGAAAACGAGTTCTCCAACAGAAATGATCGAGGTGACAGTGGATTCGATATTAATAGTTGAATAGATGTGGAAGACGGTTAACGTATAATTTTTTGCGAACGAAAAAAAATAGTGCGGCTTTCTTCGAGTCGTCAAGTAGGTAGTAAAATTGTCTGAAACAGTTGCTTTTCTGAAATAAATGAGTTTGTGAATCCAGGCTTACCACTAAAAGACAGACGATTTTTTTCCTTTCTTTCGCCAAAAAATGAATTTGTTCGTTTTCAAAAAGCAAACAGCTGTCGGCATCGAATCAACCCTTATCACCGCGTCATCAACCCTTATTTGTATTGGAACACTAGTTTCCCCTATACACGGTAACCCCAAAACAATTGGCGGTAATAGGCTGGTACATATCATGTGACAAAACACGAGAATTGTTCTACCAAAATGTTTTGAATGTGCGATACGACCTTAAGATGATCAAAATATCAAGGCTTTCGAGTCGGTAGACTCTTCCACATATATACCTATCCTAAACCAGAAAGCCCAAACTATGTAGATCTCTCAGAAGTGATTTATGTATAAACGAAGTAAATAGCTCACGTTTCCTTACCACTTGTCCCTGAAAAGATACGTCATCTCGATATTTTTTAAATGCCCCCTTTCGTAAAACGTTTAAGACATTAGCTTATATGTGTGGGTTCGGAGGGATTCGAGCTCGGGTCCAACGATTTGACAGCGGCTTCTCTAGTCGTCATACCCAACAGAGTTGCATCATTCTAGAGCAGGTTACTCACTTATCCTGTTACAGATAAGATTGTACTGGACAAGATTCCTCATACAGAATAATAGATTGATGGATATCGAAAAATATTAGGCTGAAATTACAAGAGGAAAACAAATATTAGAATTACGAGAACAATGCCAAATGATGAACACACTTTCATTTTTCTTCAATGTCTAGGGAAACTTCACAAGGGGAATTATCCCTCATCGAGAAAATTCCCTAGACAACAATCCCCAGATCTTGTAACGGACAATTGTACTTGCTTAAGAACCCGAAAAAGTACTTCCGTGTATATCTCTATGCGGACTCGAGAGGATGTGGGAAGGTGGCATTCGGAGTGACATCCGAATCGTCTGACAGCTCAAGATTTATCGCTCCAATATCCTCCCACCTTTCGTCCCTTTTTCTTCTTTTCCGTCTGTCTGTCGCTTACGCTTTATTCTGGATCAATGCTACATTGTCTGAGAACTAATATTACAAGAATAGGCTCAGGGAGATTTCTTCAGATGGCTTGGTTCAAGGTAGCATCAAGGATTTCACCATCGCGGAATGAGAAAATGCACTCAGCCTTTCTCATTATCTTCTTAATAGAGTTCATCCGTAGTTGATTGCATTAAAACCCATTTTGCAATTACAGAAATGTAGAAGAGCACCTTTTTAAAATTTCTCCTTACAGAAATGAGATTGGCGTATTTTACAAAACGGTTGCTCTAGACATGAATGTGGTCTAAATTTTATGAACTAAAGTAATATACTATCAAATTAAAAAAAATCTAATAATTTTTTACCTGCTTTTATTTATTTAATAATCTTATAAGTAATTGCTGCTAATATTAACGATAACAACAACAACAACAATAATAATAATAATAATAATAATAATAATAATAATAATAATAATAATGTTACGGATTTCATATTTATTTGGCTATTTATTTAGAACTGTAATTAATATTGCTTTATTTTACCGTGCAACGCAGACGATTTTTGAAGAGAAAGCTACGTCGGAAAAATAAAAATAAAAGAACGCCTCCATTTAATATTTAATAAATAAATATCTTGTAATTACTGTTGCCATCTAGAAAAATCGAGATTTTTCTACTAAATAATTAAAACGCTTATAAAAGCCGAACCGAAACACCTCATCTCAGTTGTAGTTGTAGCTGTTTAAAGCGAACTGCTGTTTGTTTACTTAATGCTGTGATTGATTGTAGCCATTTCGCTGTGAGATAGAATTAAGTGATGTTAGTTCCAATAACTTATTTCACTTCCGCATTTATTTTTTCATTTATACATCATTAACGTTCGTGATATTTAGAATAGCTGTAATAGATGTTTCCAAGTAATTACTTTAAATAGGAATGTTATTGTTGCTAATAAATAGAAATCAAATCACCTAACTACGATAGTGGTTACTGACTCTGACTGCGCGGGCGTCGAGGCCAGGTTCGAATCGCGGAGAGAACACGGATGTTGGTAGTTGTGTAGTATTTGTGCGAGATAGAGGCACGCCAAATATGAGGTGACCTGAAAGTCCTCTTTAGAGAATGGTGGTAGAGGAAAAGGGCTATCTTTCCTGACACTGCGAAAACTTGAAATCCCACTTCTACTTGCCAAGCTTTATACAAAGATAATCAGAAGCTGGTGATTTGTTTATATCTAATAAGATGTTAATAAAATTAAGCACAATTTTTTTCAATAACTAAACATATAAAAGATAAAAAAAATTAAGAGACTATTCAAATCATATCGTGTTAATAGAACGCAAAATATATTCAAGATTACTCATAAGTAAATCAAGCGAAAGATTTTAGGTAGACGAAGTAGCGATTAGCGAGATTAGTGGGATTAACGGATTAGTTGGATACTAATGTGTATTTATTAGCTTTTATTACAAATAAAAGTTATAGAAATGTAAGAGGCCTTTCAAATCATATGATGTCAATAGAGCACACAAAATAATCACGATTACCCTTAAGTAAGTTAAACGGGAAATATTTAGGTAGATGCAGCAATGAATATTTACTAATGATGCGATAATGAGTAATTATTAGTTTTTATTACAAATAAAAGACAAACAGGTTAGTAGAACACAAAAAATAATCAAGCGATAAACGAAGCGAAAGATTTAAGTGAATGTAGAAATGAGTATTTTTTACCAACAATTTCTAAAGTTGTCCTTTCTACAAAGGTAAAGAAGCATAGAAAAAATTTCTGAAAATTTGCTTCCTTAGAAGCAAGCGAGCAAGCTTTCAGACCATTTTTCAGTTCTGAAATTCCCCAAAAATGATACCTTCCAAACAAATTAAAATCAGCATCAGTATTTAACTTCCTTTCTAAAAACCAAAATAATCAAACTAAATAAATCGGAAAATAAAATAGTTAGAAAACTAAAATAATCGGAAATAAAATAATCTAAAGTAAAAACTAAAAAAAATCTAAAAGGTTTCAGATTTTAAATTACGTCCAAAGGCTTTTTAACGGTCGTGTTTTTAACTTTTTGTGTGTTACCTTTATTTATTAAATATCATGTTCTTCGCACTTGAACCATAAAATTCAGTTCAAGAGTAATATCGCAAAATAATTTTTAAATTAGCATATCTTTAGAATTACTTATACACAGTCTCGCGCGCTGGAGATAAAAGTGTTTTTCCTGTACAACATTGCCACTGCTCGCTTTGAAATCCTTGAATTTTTTAATCAAAAATTCGTTAAAGTTTTCCAAAATATGAAATCGGTGATAAAGTAAATTCCAAATTTCAAATTTGGGCGTCCAGATGCCCATATTCGCAGTAGGATTACGTCATTCAAAATTGGATAGCTCTAGGTACCGTTGCTTTATCACAATGCGAGAAACATACATACATTTACGCAGAGTCTTCATTATTTAAGTTCTTTAATTATAATACAGGGTGATAAAATTTGGTAGCAACAATTTGAAAAGTGAAACAACGCTTATAATGAATCAACGCAAAATGCCAAAACGAAATGAATAATCCTTCTGGGCAAAGTGTCCATTTGAACTAACAATCAGAAAGTAACAAAAAGATCCTTAAATCCTTATTGCATCACTTTACTTTTATTCGTAGAGCTGCTTCTGTTTCTAATCCTTCTGACCTTAACCTGGAAACGGTATAGTCCAGGAAATTTTACGTGGTCAAGTGTTACGCCTTTCATTATCTTAAACTTTGGGCACTTTACAGGGGAGAATACGAATCTACATAGTTAGGTTCTGATTCACGGTTTTATGATTTTGAAGGAAATACTTCCAAGATTTGGTTCTGAGAGCCTCTCACCTTTCGTTTCCTATCACTAACCTCTCGTAAGGACTTTCAGCTAGAAAGTCTTATGAGTACCTTCATTTCACAAAAGCATTAAACTGTTCCGTTCTGCGTGTTCATGGATTTCAAATAATTGATGGCAACACCTCATGAAGAATCAAAACACAATTTATTCGCCAGTATTATACAGGTCAGTTCCAAAGACACGTTTGCAATCGTCGAAAAACTACGATAAAACCCTGAAGCAATCAGTAACAGAGCCTTCAGGCTATAACTGCGAAGAAAGTTCCACAGCAAAGTATTAACATAACACTCCCGATTCTCTCGATTGCTTACACATTACTTTGAACTCAAGATACTACTGCTACACTACTGCTTTCTCCGCGTACGGGCAAGGTATATATAGCTTTAACCTACCTTCCAGAATATTCCCGAAAAAAAAAACCCTCTAAGAATACGTTCTAGAACATTCTCGCTCCATTTATGGCATATCGTCAATTTTCTCGCCAAATTACATACTCACTTACCACCAATTGTGTTACTATACTGCCTGTTATATGACTATCAGCATTTGTACTCAAATTATGGACCATTCTGCTGTCGCTATGCCTAGCCAACAATCTCTATGGATTATCAAAATCTGTAGCGGAATTTATAAAGTTACTTCGGAAGATGGGTATTTGTGACGGTTATTAAAGAGACCCTGTCAAGACTGTGTTGAAGGAGGATTTAGCAATGTTTTATGCATTGAGATTCTGAGTTTACAGAGATCATTTATTCTAAAAGTCAATGATAATTCGGATATAAGAAGTTATTAAGATGCAGCCAAATGGGTGAATAATGCCAAACCTGGCAACGCCTCCTTTCCCTGTCAATTTTTGGCAACCCTAATACCGCTTTGGGGGGGGGGACCTATCTTACCGCAGCTGGAAATTTCGCGACAGTACTATTAAAAGCGTTCTTGCATTCATGCATTCTTTTCTATTCCAACTTATATTCAAGACTGTAGCAGCCGTCTTCCTTACCACCCTACCAACAGGGTGGCATTCATCGAATATACTTAAATTGAAGTTTAAATATTTAATATAAATAATTATTATAACGACTATGAATATTTTTAACTGATAATAAACACCGCATAAGTGTGTTAATTTATAAAAGTTACATTCCTGGTTTAATAAATAATATACGTTAATTTAATGCAAACGCGAGCATAATATTAGTATAAGAATTATACAGCAGAAGGAATGTTTAAGCGTTTGAATTAAACCTTTTACTTAAGAGCATTAAATAAATCTCTATGTAGTTAATTACAGAAAACTTTAAATAGCGTTTGATTTCAAAATGTAGTAACATTCAATGTATATTTTTGGATAATCGTACAGATGTTTTAAGAAATCACTTTGAATACTTAGTTTCCATTTTAATTTGAATTTGCACATTGTTATAGTGAAAGGATGTACTCATCCTTTTTATTATTCGCACGCATTTACTTGAATATAAACTATTCACTGCTCGTAAACCTTTAACTTACCCATATTGCTAAATATACTCATTCGTTAATAATAAATACTTCACTGAATTAACCATTTCGCTAAATTTACTAAAATGCCAAACACAATACTTTAAACAATTAATTCGTTTAAAATTAATACCTTAACATTCAATGAAATAAAGTCCTTTTCTAACGGTTAAGGTAACAAACTGCATCCTGGAAAAGAATAAATTGTACGAATCGCTTTATTCTGCTTATTAAAAGAGGCTACGAAAGGCGAGAAATCGTTTTCCCCAATGATTATTCAATGAAAGAAGATTATTCAGTTGTCCATATTATCAGTTTATATCCTTCACAAAATGCTAGACTCTTTTTTTCCTACATCAAAAATTATATTGCGCATTTACATTAGTTAAAACCCACTGCTTTTATTGCTAAATTTGCTGCAGTGCTGTTGAATATGTTCCTCCATATTTTTAGAAGTATAAATAAATGAATAAAACACTTTTGTAATATTTACGTGTAAATATATAAGTAACATTTTTTAATTAACATTTACTTTTAAACTGCGTAAATATTAAAATAGACGCCATATTAATTTTATTGCATAGTTGTAATTCGTTAGAGATTAAAAATGAGCTTCAGAAGCTCACTAATACATTTGAGACAACTTAACACACTAATCCTTTATTACATAATTTATGAACGTGTAGAGTATTTAAGTTTTTTGAAGCAGGAGAGATGGGAAATGAGCAATGCTTTGGCCGGGACTCAAAACTGGACCTCTCGAACACGCGCCGAGTGTGCTAACATTAGACCACCGAGGCGTGGTGGAAGGCGGAAGAAAAGGCTCCCTTTTAACTGGGGAATAGGGGTCCCAGTTACCGAATCATGGTGGTGACGAATTATTGTCCACCACCTTTTAGAGTTCGGGTGGCATTTTAAAACCATCAGGTTATTTTGAAGCAATGTCCTCGCCGAGACTCGAACACTCGCCGAGTGTGCTACCATTACACCGCAAAGGCGTGCTGGAAGGAAAGAGAAAATACCTTATAAGTACCTCAGACCCCTTTTAAAGGACGACTGGGGATTAGTCGCCAAATCCTGGCCACCAAAGTTTTTAGTTTGTGCGTCACCTGTAGAGTCATTAGGGTTTTTTTTAGGAAGGAGAATGCAGTAGTAGTGTTTTCAGTTCCGAGATTAGCTTGAGAGCGACCGAAACGAGTCGGGACCTGTACTTTAGTGTTTTGCCGTCAAGCTGTCTTCATCGTTGTAGCCTGAAGGCTGTGTTCCTGATTGTTTCAGCGTGTTTATTGTAGTTTTAGCCCAAGGGAACGTTAGCACAGAAAGGATATCAATTCCGTTTTAACAATTTGCATTCACTACAAACGGCGAATCACTTTTTAAATTGTTGTCACCAAATATTAGAGCCCTGTATTATATTTAAAGAAAATAAATAATGAAGAATCTGTATAAATATATGTACATTTCTCGCATTGCGATAAAACAACGGCACCTAGAGCCATCCAATTTCGAATAACATATTCCTCTACCGAATATGGGCATCTGGAAGCCTAAATTTGGAATTTGGAATTCGTTTTATTACTTGTTTCACATTTTGTGAGACATTAAAGGATTTTTGATTAACAAACTCTACCGTTTCAAAGCGAGAAACGGCAACACTGTATGAAAAAAAAACATTTTTAACCTCCAGCACGCGAGACTGTGTATGGGAGATTCTAAATGTATGCTCATTTTAAAATTATTTTTCCATATTGCTGCTGAATTAAATTTTATGTTTTAATTGCGAAGAACATGGTATTTAATATATAAAGGTAACACACAAAAAGTTAAAAACACGACCGTTAAAAACCTTAAAAATACGCCCTTTTGGGCGTAATATTTTTTTTTTTAACGACTGCAAACGTGTTTTTGGAATTCTTCTGTGTAATACCGGGGAATAAATTGTGTTTTGATTCTTCGCCAAGTGTTGTTATCCATCAGTCCAAACTCACGGACGAGTCTTATATTATTGTTCCTAAAATAATTCTTCTATTGTTTTTTCTTTATTAGTAATATTTTAGAAACAATATTATTGTTTCTAAAATATTACTTATCTGTAACGAATAAGAAATAGAATATATTGCTAATTATTCATTAATCACGTTCTTAATTTTAAAATTGTATAGAAAATTTAACTCTTTTTCTCAATACAATATTGTTGTTTCCAAAATAACACTAATCTCTAATCAATAAGAAACAAAAAAGTCATATTTTATCTACAAAACTGAAGTGAAATCATTGAAACATTGGACAAATTAAGCTGAAAAGCAAGAATTAAATTAGTGTGTAATTTTACCAGAGTGACTCAATCAATTCTTTCCTCTCATTATATAATGTTGTGAAACACATATGAAAGCACACAACAATACACTATTTGGCGCAAAGAATTTTTTGAAATCTGGACATTTCCTTTATAACATTAAAAAAAGAATGAAGAAAGAATATACAGAAGTTATTTTGTGACGCATACCAAGACGAATCTAACATCCATTACCGTATGATAGCAAAAAAAAAAACTAATCACAAATTTATTCACACCATGGCTACATAATTGACAACATACCTAACTCCTCCAACGTAAAAAAAAAAAAAAAAAAAAAAAAAAAAAAAAACAAAAAAAAAAAAAAAAAAAAGAGAATACTGCCCAATCGTTTGCAATGGTTCCTGGAATTCGCCCAATTCAAAGCAGGAAACCAACAAGAAACAGAAAGCGCATATTTTCACCAGAAAACTCGATTTCTGTTCGAGTCTTAGAAGACGAAAAAAGTAGGGAAAAAATGCCCTCCACATGAACAAAAGGCACGAGAGCTGAGGTATAATATCCTCACACAATAGGGAAAAAGCGAGAAGAAGGTGAGATAAAATGGCATGAAAGTGGTGACGGACGGAAGATGCATCGTTTCAATATCCCGTTTCCGCGTGACGTCACTAGGCGTTATTTCAGATCAGAATACCCCAATAACGCCTTTGAGGATCGTTCTGTTTTTCTCGTTACAGTTCTCGGAACAGTTGCCAATATGTTGTCACGAATAGTCAAGCGATTCCTCCTCGTTCGTCACGATGGTATTTTTGCCATAGCCCGAAAACTACTGCGAGAGCAAATAACGTCAGTTTCGTCTATGCATTCAATTGCTTTTTGGCAAATGAGACTATTTGATATGATCTTGATATGCTTCCGAACAGCTATGGCGTAAGCAATACTCGGAACTCCGAAGACGAAACAGGTAACATATTTAAACCTGGTATGAAATTCATAGAATTTTCTCACAAATTTTACCTTGTACAAAGTAACTGGCACAGCAAAAACGTAGGTAACTTCAGCTGTAAGATCACGGCTTGTAATATTTTTACTTAGTAAAGCAAGCGATGTTCTCAGTGATTGGTTTGGTTTAGTTTATTATGACAAATAACACTAGAGATATCTGCCTAAGGGGTGGGATGCTTTCGTGGAGGATCTTCTAATGGAAACTGACTCGTATACACGTTAGGGAAAATCACAAAACGCCCATGCAGCTAGCCCATTCGCCTGCATTCGAACCCAGGTAATGGAATTTTAGTCGTCGGCCGCTGGTGGATTTTCTCTTTTCTTCCAACTTGCCTTCGTGGTGTAACGGTTAGCCAACTTGGCGCGTATTCGGGAGGTTCATGTTCGAGCCCCGGCGAGGGTATTGCTCGCTTTTCGTGTTTCCTACTTCAAATATCCTAATGACTCTACAGTTGCGCACGAAATAAAAGGTGGTGGATGATGATTTGTAGAAGCATTAGGTTATTTAGAAGCAAAGGAGATGAAAAAGGAGCAATGCTCTCTCTGGGACTCGAACCGCGTTCGTCTCGAATACGCGTCGAGCGTGCTGACCACTAAAAACACGACGAAGGCATGTTAAGAAAGCGGGAGAAATACCTTATAGATTCTTCTTGAAATGTTGTGGATGTAAATTAGAGCTTGTTTCCTTAGAAAGTCTTCCACGAAGGCACATCCCTCCCCTTAGGCATATTGCCCTCGAGTGCTTTGCGTAATAATAAACCAACCCATCCAAAGACACGGCCGAGACAAATCGTGAAATTTTGCGAAATCTTTATGGCCTCGATTTAGACCAAATATTTGCCTAGGATTTACTCATTATTTCAAGGAAGAAAAAATATTAAATGGGTTGAATTAACCCAAATAGTTAAAATATAAGGTATTTCTCCCGCCTTCTTAGCATGCCTTCGTGGTGCAGTGGTCAGCACACTAGGAGCGTATTCCACAGGTCCGTGGTTCGAATCCCGGCGAGGGCATTGCCTATTTTTCATTTCTGCTGTTGTAAAATAATCTAACGTTTCTACAAACGTATAACTAATTGAGCTTTGCATTGTCAATTGTAGAACTGGATCTTACACTTCGAAGTCACTCTGTATAACACACTGAATAAAAATAAATATCAGAAAGATTGCAGATGTTAACGGTCTCCCAAAGGGTTTGTTAAGATTTTTTAAGCTCTCGCTGAACTTGTAGTGCATCGACATGATTGTTTATACGTTTGTTTTTCAGTCTTTTCTCGGTACATCCTATCAGTATTCAATTTTCTTAGTAAGACTATAAAGTATTTCTCCCGCCTTCTTCGCATGCCTTCCTGGTGAAGTGGTCAGCACGCTCGACGCGTAACCGAGAAGTCCGTAGTTCGATTCCCGGCAAAGGCGTTGCTCATTTTTCATGCCCCCTGCTTCTAAATAACACCTAATGTCTCTACACTGGCGCCCGAACCAAAAAGGTGGTGGATGATGATTCTCCACCACCAGGATTTGGCGATTGGGTGCCTGAACCCCAGTCGCCCTTTAAAAGGGGGAGTATATAAGATATTTCTCAAACCTTCTTCGCATGTCTTCGTGGTTTAGTGGTCAGCACACTGGACGCGTAACCGAGAGGTCCGTGACTCGATTCCCGGGAAAGGCTTTGTTCATTTTTCATTTTTCTGCTTCCAAATAATAATAATAATAATAATAATCCTAATGACGATTAACAAATTTTTCTTTTTATTTATTAATAATTTTTGTGCGTTAAATTTATTTATTAAATATCTCCTTATTCGCAATTAAACTACTTAAATTTCAGTTCACAAAGAAATCATAAAATTTTAAAAAAATAGCAATTCTTTAGAATAGAGAATAGGTTGCCATACATATTTTTATATTCACTATATTGTTTCTTTAAAAAGTAGCTAATCGGGAGGCCGGCCCCTCGAAATAACTACCATGAATGGGTCAAGTTTATAGTGATTTTAATGAGTCCAACCAGTGTAATTTCATAAAAACATTGGATTTCTTTTTCAGATATTTCTTAAATTTAATGCATCTTTCTTCGAATCATTCACATTAAAAAGTAGAAAAAAATATCTTAGCAACTGAGTTTATTACTTGTAAATCGCTTTGTTTAGTACTCAAAAACCATCCAAATTAAATTTGAAATTATATTTGGCTTTACGGAATGGCAACACGCTGGAACGCGGAAAATAAAGGTACTTTATTTCCGGCCGAGGCATCGCATTTCATTCAGAAAGCTAAGTTTGTTGATTCAAATTAAAAGATAAATATCTTACATTTTTCCAAATGGCAGCAGTCTCGCGTGTTGGAGATAAGGAGGTTTTATTTCTAACAGTGTTGCTATTCCTAAGTTTCAAGTCGTTGATTTTATTGATGAAAAATTTGTTAAAGCTTTAAAAACATGGATTAAATAATAAGAAACTAACAAAAAAATTTGAAGGGCTAAGATTTTAACGGTTGCCCAAACGAATTTCTTAGTTTTTTTGCTTATTTTCGCTGAGCTTACAGTCTACCAGTCTCCTATTGTACTCTGTGCTTGCGAACCCATTTCTTTTTGTCTTTTTAGCTTTATTATTAAGCATCATATTCTTCGCATTTACACCATATACAGTTCAACAGGAATATTACAGATATCTTAAAAAGAGCATGTGTTTAGAATTCCTAAGAGTTGTATACATTTTTCTATCTTTTTCAGACTTTTCTCAATTTTTCCATATCAATGCACAGCTTTCTTTGTTAGATGTCTAGCAAAACACTATTTTTTTGTCTTTTTATTATTAATGTTTTGCATGTTAAGTTTATTAATTAAATATCACGTTCTTTGCACTTACGCCACGTAGAATTCGGTTGAACAGCAAAATCAGAAAAGCATAATTTTAGAATTTCCGTTCTAGAATCTCGTGTACTAGAGATAAGAATTTTTTAATTCCTAGAGTGTTGCTATTTTTAGCTTTCAAATCGTTGAGTTTTCTTAAAAATTCATTAAAGTTTTACAAATATGAAAAATCAATTCAAAATTTGGGCTTCCAGACGCACATGTTCGGGAGGAGGACAACGTTATTCAAAATTTGATGGCACTAGCTACCGTCGTTTTTTCATAGTGCGAGAAATAGACATACATTTATGCAGATTATTCATTATTTAATTTCTTCAAACATAATACAGGACGATAATATTTGGCGACAACAATTTGAGAAGTGAAGCAACGCTTTTAGTGAATCGACGCAAAATTCCAAAAGGAATTTAACAGGCCTTCTGAACAAATTGCTCATTTGAACTGAGAAAAAAAAATGGGATATTTCTAAATCTCCCATTCTACTGGGCCGATTGACGAACATCAAATTGCATTTTTCATCTCCCGAAAGCGTGAATTAGGATATGTATTAGAATTATATAAAAATTGATTTTGCGACAAAATACCTGGATTTGTTCTAACGTAGGTATTTTGATACAAAATCGGACTTTTTCCGAAATGACACACCACGGTTTTTCCATATTTCGATTCTGCGAATCAAATTAAGTCTAAATATTAAAGTTTATAAAATTTCGCGGGAAATGTATTGAGAAATTTACAAAATTTATCTCCGCGCATTTTGTCCGTGTGCACCAAGAATAATTCACTGGGGGAATTTCTTAATTTATAGCAACCTATTTTCCTTTCTTTTTTTTAATTCTACAGGAGCATAAAAATAGGCATCGTTCATACTTTCAAATAATTTTAACAAAGTGTGTAAGCCACATTCGGCTTTATTATCGCTTATAATAAATATGCGAAATTTCAAAACCCACGAACATGTAAATCCACGCTTATCTTAGGCAATTTTGAGTTAAAAACTCTAATTGTTTGCAGGTATGCTTAGAAATATTCCTTTAAGGTGATGGCAAAAATTTTATACGTTATAATTCAAAATGTCTTTCGTAAAATAAAAAAAAAAGTATTTTAAAATACAAATTTTAAAAATAAATCTTAAAAAAATGGAGGAATTTTATTTGGAATGAAACTAAATTTCGAAATATTAAACGAAGAATCAAATAAGTTTAATAAAAAAGGGATATTAATATATATCTATTAAATTCAATGAACATGGAGGAGCTAAAATTTTGGGAGCTTTTTTTTAAAAAACTACTCGTGAGATTTTAAAAAAAACTTGGCAGTTTGGCATATTTTGTGTTGTAGAATCGAAATATCGAAAAACGTAGGCATGTCATTTCAGAAAAAGTCCGCTCTTGTGTCAAAATACCTACATTGGAACAATGCTGAATATAAATTTAGTACATATCCTAAGTCGCGCTTTACGGGCATGCGAAACGTAAGTTGAATTTCATCAATCGCCCGATAGAACGGGAGATACAGAACTGTCCATTTTTTTTTTCCGCAGTGTACTAACTACATATACATACTTATACATACATGCAGATCTTCCTTCATTATTTAATTATCGAGACGTAAGTATCATTACTATGATTGTTTTTATTATTAAATACTGTTACGAATTTCACATTTATTTGGCTATTTATTTAGAATTGTAATTAAAATTCCTTTTTATTTCCCCGTCCAACGCAGACGATTTTTGAAGAGAAGGCTAAAAAAAATAAAAATAAAAGAGGGCGTGCATTTAATGCTTAATCAATAAATATCTCGTAATTACTGTTGCCATCCAGAAAAATCTAGAAAATTCGAGATTGTTCTATTGATAATTAAAAAGCTTATAAAAGCCGAATTGAAACACCTAATCTCAGTAGTAGTTGTTGCAGTTGTTGTTGTAGTTGTAGCTGTAAAAAGCGAACTGCTGTTTGTTTACCTAATGCTGTATTGATTGTAGCGATTTCGCTGTGAGATAGAATTATTTTATCTGTTTTGAACTGAGTTTTTGCTAAACGTTTGAGATATTGTGACATTGTGCGAATATCTCTGAAGAAATGTTTCAGCATTTTGATTTATTTCTTGTGGAAAGAATAAATTTTTGTTAACTTTTTACGACTTGTGAATTCAATATATAACGAACCCGTACACACGTAACAATATATTCATTTAGAAAAATACGAAGACATAATCCAAAAGGAGTGTTCGTCGAAAGAAGTCAAATCTTAATAGACGTTAATACGATGACCGCCGAAAACATCATTGCAAAAACTTCGCGGACGAAAACGTCGCGGAGAAAACAACGCAAGGCGAAAACGTCGTGGGGCAAAACATCGTGGGAGAAAAGAAAGTGAAGAGAAAAGATCGCAGATCTAAAACATTGCGGTACAAAATATCGTTGTCGAAAATAAAGTGGTTTAAAAACTTCGCAGTTTAAAAGTATCGTCGTCGAAAATATCGTGGTTGCAACTTATAACACTTAATACGATTTTAAATTTATACAGTTGATTAACATCGTGCAGTTATTTATCTTCCTCTCGGTACCCATTTTCAAACCGTATTTTTCATGAAAAAATATCAGTAAAAATTCATAAAAAGATTTTATTAATGATATTTTTAATTAACTATGCAAATTTAAATGTATATTAAGTGCTAGAAATTTCATTAATTTTCTACTCATTTTGAATTTTTAAAGTTTTCTTCTTACTTTTCAGCAAAATTCTGTTAGTTCATTCAAAAATATGAAATACAGAAATAGAAATATTACTTTTTTCTCCTTGCACTTCCAAATCATTATGCGAATATACAATTACAGCTTTTAAAACCTGAAACTCAAGTATGCGATGTTATCGTCATGCGATGATTTGTAGGTACTTTATTTTTCACCACGATGTTTTCTAGGATGATGTTTTTAAACTGCGAAGTTTTTGAACCGCTTTATTTTCGACCACAATGTTTTGTACCACGATGTTTTAGAACTGCGATGTTGTCTCTTTGCTTTCTTTTCTCCCACGATGTTTTGTACTACGACGTTTCGCCTTGCGTTGTTTTCACCGCGATGTTTTCGATTGTAACCATTAATACCTATATTGTTAATAAGTGTTTATTATAATTAAGTATTTTTTAGATTCTTATTAAATGATACAAAGGTTTTTTATGAGTCTTGGTATTTCTACTATTATAATATGTTATCTTTACTGATGTACATGTTGTATTTGGAAAAATATATCACATGTCACAGTTATGAAAGTAATGCATATACACAAAAATGGAAATATTCCAACGCAATCAGTTCCAAAATTTATCTTCAGAACCAACTGGCAGATAATTTTTTGGTCAGAGTAAACTTCTTTTCAATACTTTTATTCATATGTATTTGAATTTCTTTTTCATTTAACGATTTCGTTTTCTTGAAAAATGCACAATTCTTGTATATTTCGTAAGCTGTGCTTGATTTTTTTTCTCGATGAAATTTTTAATTTACTTCATCTTTTAATGACGACATACCTTGAATTTATTCGTCAGAGGGATTAGAAAAATATTCATTAGTGATTGTATGAATTTGTTCTTTTTCGTAAAGCTCCTTTCTTCTCCTGACAACCATTTTATATGCGTATTTAAACCTAGAAATTAAAAAAACGGAGAATTCGAAAGATTTAAATTGAATTCAGAATAAAAAAAGTTCAAATTATTTTGCATTATCGGAAGAAAATGGCAGCACACGCACAATTAAGACAACGTTGATTGTTCTGGGAATTTTCAGTCGGAAAAAAAATGGCGCTTAATTCTTAAAACCTTTACGCCAGGATTTGCTTTTGCATTCTCTGAACGCTTCAAATTATTAATCGATAATCTAAATGTTATATTAAATTGTAATCAGTAAATACCCCGAATGTGCATAAATTATTGAAATTCTTTTACTTAAATTTTTTCTGATACTTATTTGTATGTTCAAATTTTGCACTGTCTAATTCGTGGGAATAAGAGATCATATTTTTTAACAAATACACGTGTTATTAAATTAAGCACATTTTTAATTAATTATTATTTGTTTTATTTAATTGTTTAACTAAGAAAATAAATATTTCCTTCTAACAAGTAAAGTATGTTTAAAGCAACAAATATCAGTATAAAATTGTGACTTATATTAAAATGAGGATATTATGAGTAATTGCTTATTCTAGTTTTATAAATTAATGAAAGTGATTAACAAAAAGTTTGGAGAATAACCTATTTATGGATGGCACTTTCATTTACAGTGGCTTCTATCTATTTTCGGGTACTTTATTTCGATTTTGTTTGCGAATGACATTTCTCAACTACTAGCTGCGGTAGAAGAGAAGAGAAACATGCCAATATGACAATCAAAATCGCTGAAACAACCTTGTATTTGGCGTACATTTATTAAAACACTTAATCGATTTCGAGGGCAGTTACAGGTCCCTCCTCATCAGGAGAACGAAATTTCTTGAAAGGGAAAGCAACCTCAGTAACGGTTTTTTTTATCCTCGGGTAGTACCATGCGCGAGGAAGCAACGCCATCTATCGGCAAAAATAATAACCAGGAATTATGTTAATAGAATTTTAAAAGCGTTAGGAAGGACTGGATTGGACTTAAAATCATTCACTAAACATACTAAATCTTTGTGAATATGAAAAGCCTCGAGAAAATCCAATTCACCAACGGAAGAAGCTTTTTGGATAATTTTTGCAGATCCAAAATCAAAATTATGATTAAATTTCCAACTATGATAGGCCATTGAAGACTTGTTAATTTCGCCCTTTCGGATATAAGACTAGCTAGAATACCCGCCTTCGCTTAGGGAGTTGATATGAGATTGTGTGTTGGTTGGAATTAGAGGATAAACTTTAAAATATAAGAGCTAAAATTATTTTATTGAAAACATAATATAACTAATTGCAATACTTGCTTATAAAAAATATTTTTCATTTTCTTATCCGGGGTATATATGTACAAATTTTTGGATTTTCGTACTCGAGAGCATGGCACTTATAGCTGACCATGAGAAAAGCAGGAATCTTTGAAGTTGATGCGGCAGTGCTTTAAAGTTTGTCCTTGCACTTTGTTAATTGTAAACCTATAGGCTAATTTGACTGGACATTTCAGTCTTTTAATTTAGAATGGCAGTTCAGTACTGTATGTTCTTTGTCCTTTCCATTATAAGTTCGGCTTTGATGATGTTATTCGAAAGCTGTTTGATGACCATCCTTGTTTCGTTACATAGTTTTGGTGAGTTGAGATTTCTGAGTAGAATCATGGGAGATCCAGTTTTCGGTCAAAGACAGTGCAATGACATTTCTGGTACTAGCAAGAAGTTTAAAACTTCTGTAGGAAAATTACACATTCTTCAACGTTTACCATCGTGACAATCGATTTGTATATTCTCTCTTTACCAGGAAGCCCATCCATACAAAAAAGGCTTCGAACGGTCCACAATGTTCCAGAATATTCTACAACATTCGAGAGTGTTCTGGAATTTTCCACAATGATGTGTGATGTTCCGAGATATTCCTGAACGTTCTACACGATTCCCGAACATTCCACAACATTCCAGAATGGTACGGGATGCTATGGAATGTTGTGGAATGCTCTCGAATATTCTAGACTGTTCTAGAAATTTCTAAAGGGCGAAATTTCCAGCCTTTATATCTTCAAAAGCACGTCCTTCAGATAAAAACGGGAAAGGTCTTCATCGATTGGCATAGAGGGCTACCACACCATATAAAACTTTTAATCGTACCGAGACTAATTTTCTGAATTTCGTTGCACTCACATTGTACACTTACTTTTATAATATAGATTGATTAACATATTGACTTCATTTTCCTTTCACGTATACTGCTGATGGTCTTTTTTAAAAACAGCTTGCTCTAAAAAATTTTATTCAAAATGTTTTTGGTAAAAAAGAAAGGTTATTAAAAAAAGTCTAAAAGTGAACGCCACATAAGTATTCAAATACTTTAAACAAACCGCTTTTATTTAATTAAAACATGTAAATAACGAAACATTTATCATTTCAATGAACATCCTTTATCTAAAATCACGTGTTTCGTTCCATCGGACATGGCTTAGCTAATTTTTAGTGACAGGATGTTCCATTTTGTTTAATTCTTTTGTAATAGCGTTAGAAGAAATACCATGTTTCCTTAGTCTTTCTTCCAGCTAACTCCATATATGTTCTGTAGAATTCGATCCGAAGAATATGGAGGCATTTCGAATATTTTTATTATGGTAGTGA
Source organism: Stegodyphus mimosarum (assembly GCA_000611955.2). Lineage (NCBI taxonomy): Eukaryota > Metazoa > Arthropoda > Arachnida > Araneae > Eresidae > Stegodyphus > Stegodyphus mimosarum. The sequence goes on from KK117157.1 coordinate 22,719, forward strand.
AGAATAAAATGCAGATATTTTTTGCCAAGTGGACGATAGCAATGATGATTGAAAGACGAATATATGGAAACGATTTTCTATTTTACTTAGCTTGAATCTTCTGCACTGTGGCCGAATGCTGAAACAAAACTATTGTTTATAAAGATTTGCTAAGTAAATCATTTCAAATGGAGGATTATATGATTCGGTGCTGAATATGTCGTGGGTGGAATTTAGAGCTGACAACAACAACAACAATAACAATAAATCCTTCAAACGCCATTTTAAATAATTAAATATAATACTATTTGTTTTAAAATTGTTTTACCGGCATTTTATTATCATATTACAGTAAATCTCTCCCAACCAGTACTCATTTAACTGGTTAATTGGTAATATCCAAGTAACGCATATATTTAAATGTTTAAATTTAAGCCCAAAACTTATACTAATGATATGAAATACTGCTTTGTGCGTACAGGTTCGTAATGGATTGAATGCATACAGAACAACTGAAAGCTTCATGAAATTTATTTTTCAAAAATACTTCACAGTTTTGAAATTTTTTACACAATCGTACCAATATAGCTCTTCTGAGTAAGACACAGCACAATCAGTTGGTACCTCTTCAAACTACTAAGAGTGTTAAACACAAAGTGGTGCTGAGAACCTGAAAAGAGTAAGCTTGCAAAGTAATCTCTCAATACTCTAAGCCAAATTCTGAACTAAACGGAAAACTGATGATCTCTGGGGTCTCGAATAATTTTCTCCGGTTTGCCAAGAAATTTCTAGTACCTTTTATTGCTCGAAAGTGCTGGAAGGCATGGACAGTTCCAGTTATGTAAGGCCGTGTACAGTTACAGTTACATAGGGGGCGGACTAGTTAGAGTTACATAGTGATTGGACCAAAATGTCGACAAATAGTCTCCAAACTTGTAAATGATTTCTCGCCAAATTTGGAGACAACTCAGCTTGGCGACATTTACTTCATGTTAAAGGGATTTACCCTGTAACCTATTTTCCAGCAATGCTTGGTATTCTAAAGCCTTTCATTTTACATTATAAAGGAGACGCTATAGTTTACATATAACTTCAATATAATTATTTGCGACAGCCCGATGGCGAAGTGGCTTGTGCTTCGCGCAGCTACACCACATGTCCGGAGTTCGATCCCCGGACTGGGCAAGCTTGACTCAGCCTTTCAACCTCATGTCGTTCGACAAGCTGACCACTTGCCCAGGGCATATGCTGATGAATACTGATGCCGATGGCTTTAACGCCTCCGGGGCCCAAAGGGCAAGAAAGCAAAAAAGGGCACTGCAGAACGTGGCCTAAGTTAAGTTTATAATTATTTGCACGTTTAAAATTCTTAGCAGCATTTAATGGGCTTATAATCTGACATCTGAAATATGAGAAACATTTGTGTAATATTTCTGGCGACTAACGTAGGAATGAATTATTCAGAATACAAAGATGGACTACCGATTCTTGTGCATGGATGTTGAACATTGAATATAGTGCCTATGGATTTGAGAAATAAATCATATTGATAAATGCCAAATTTTCTTTATTCGTAGCTTGAAAATATTATAACAACACTGCTCTACCTTGTTGTTACTGTAAATATTTGTTTATGATTTTGTTGTAGGTGAAAAGTTGTTGCCGAAGATTGTCTTGGACTTAAAACAGGTCTGAAGCTCATGTCAGCCATATTGCATTTAGTTTCATTATAGGGATTTTATTTTAAATAACCAATTTGGTTAAGTTATATTTTCTTTCCTATAATTCTTCATTCCCCTAATTCTCAATGTCAGAATATTTAATTTTGATAGCGCGCGTGAAGTAATGCAAATTCTACCTTGAAGAAAAACGCTTTAAATACCGAGTTCTAGAAGGGAAAGTTAGGGAGTTTGGGCAAGCGCTGTAGTTTTGTAGCGTGAGCTTCCACTAGATATTAGACGCGGTTTTAAGAAACAGGATTATCTGAGCCCTCTAGTGTAATTCTACTGCTTGTTAACATCTTTGAATGCTTAGTTTAGTTCCTGTTAGTTGAATTACCGCTTGAATGAGGCATTGTGTGTTAGCGTATAGCGAATTTTAAAGAGTTAATACAGGGAACCTGTCTGATTTCTACGCGTACTGCAGCTGTCACATCAGAAGATAGACAAGTGGGTCTTACAACATACTCGGGGAAGGTTGGTATTACTAAGCGGGACGTGCGGACTTGGATAGATGTAAAGAATTCTGATCCCGTCACACTCTGTTAAGATGACGATGAAATAATTAGACATGCACTGGGAAAAGCCAAAGATGACGAGTAGGAGGGAAGGACGAAGCTAAAGAAAATACGAAGAACAAAAAAGCTGACGAAGTAGCTGAGCAATGTTCATCTATGTTAATACATGATACCATAAAGCGACACACTTATAAACAAGCAGACATTTAAAGTCATCACACTGAGATATTCATAAATGGAATAGGATAATATGATATTAAATTGTTTAAATTTATTTTTTTTACATAAAATGATGTGTATGTGTTTTAATTTTCTATAAACTGTACGAATTTCGAGAATATTTACTTAATTCTGGTCGAGACATCGAAACCTGCAATCAACCGTCACATTTTCTGCAGGTGACCTTACAAAACATGAACCAATAAATTCTTCAACAATCCTAAAAAATGTTTCATCCCGAATCGGTGAGCTCCAGTTGTTTTCGATTAAGAGAGATTAAACTGTAATAGTAAGTAAGTATTTAACGCCAGTTTAGAATGAATCGCAAATAAGGTTATAAGATTAAAGTCACATGACTGGCTCAACTTGTTTAACCTTCTAAAATTTTCGAATGACTTTAACTAATAATATCAACAAGCTAAACAAGCAACGAAGAATTTGCTGCTAACTTCAACTTGAATAACAGACCTGAAGTTAAAGAACAAAACTGGATTTCACTTCTCGCGAGAATAACAGATAACACAGAATGCAATCGCTTACAATTCATATATTTTAATTTATATCCAAGCAACTGAACCAATTACTTTTGAAAACTACTAAGTAACATTTAAAAAAAAGAGAAACTCACCAATTGGTAACGATATCGCTTACTCGGAGATAAACGAAGATATTTTCTTTCGGCCAAATGGTGTTGCCACTTCTCCATCTCTAAAATTTAGTTTATTAATTTTTTTCATTTATATATTCTGGGGCAAATGGAACTGTAAAAATATAAAACAGATTTTAACTTAAGGAGAAACGTATTAATTCATTAAAATTTGCATGTTTAAATAAATTCGATAAGTTATTTAAAAAATTTAAAGATGTTCCTGTACCACAATAGTTCACCAAACCGTTTTATAACCGGCATTTTTAATTCAAAATATATTCTACCTTCCTTTTTATTCATGGGACAACTTTAAGTTTATTACTTTTGAATTCTGATTAATTATTTGAGCATAGCATAAGCATACGATTATCATTTATTACAACATTCATGTTAATTCTGTCAGCATATCGCAATTATTAAGGTTCAGAAGGAAATAAGCTTGTCTCAAGATCACCAAAAAATATTCTTCCTGTATTTAATACACATACTCTAGAACACTCAGAAACAGAGCAAACGGTGATATGAAGTAGGCAAACTTGAGAAAAATAAAAAAAAGGAAAAGAAATATGCTAGAATACAAAAGCCCTGCCATTTTTCAGTGGCCCACTTGTTTAGATCGCGACAGAAAACAAGTGTCGTTCGAGGTGATGGTGCAGGGGCTGACAAATAGCTGAAAGTAAGTTTAAAATAAAAGAAAAAGAATATATAAATATATATCACACTCTCCTCCAAAAAAGATACCGTAAAGTACAGGGAAATGGAAAGAATAATAAAGTAGGGAGAAAAAAATTCTGCCTACAGAAAAGGACGAAGTGAAATGATATAAAGTGAAAAAATCTAGAAAGGTTTCGGAGACAGATAAAAGCGCGGGAAAAAAGTGTACACTAAAGTCGATAAATACAGCGTCATTAGACAGAATTTGGCTCTGGGCCAAAAGGTGAGCCTCGTCTCCTAGCGCGAGAAATAATGTTGAATAGGTGGAAGGAGTGAGGAGTTTAAAATACTACTGAAAAAAGACCGTTGGATGGACAGAAAAGAAGTTGTTCGGAAAAAGAGGATCGGTCGTTCGAATGCAATCAAGTGGAACTCTGGGAGTGATAGTCCGGAATAGAACCTGTCTGAACATGTGAGTGACGAGAATGTAAAGAATAAATGGCAGAAAGCAGAATCCCGGATTTTCTTTGAGCGATGTGAAAGAGTATGTGTTTTGTTTGGGAAGGACACCTGGGAATTTTAGATCTAGATATCGCTACGGAACTCCTTATTTTTTAAGAAGATGTAAGATACGAGAGCAGAAACGCTAAAATAATGCTAATAAATTTAACGTTAACTGGAAACACTCTGTAAATCTCTTAATTATACATAAAATTATAAAATTAATCACACTCATGAAGTTTCCCCGTGCATTAAGAGCTGAAGGTAAACAAAGCGGAGATTCAAAAATTATATTGCTATTAGGAATACTTTTGGTCTTATTAAATTACAACATAAATAAGAAAAAGAAACTGCACAAATCCAAGTACACACACAAGAAAACTGTGGTTATTTACAGCAAGCTTGTAGAGTCATTAAGTTACTTTAAAGAAGGAAAGATGAAAAATAAGCAATGCTCTAGCCGGGAATCGAACCCTGGACCTCTCGAATACGTGCCGAGTGTGCTACCATTACACCACGAAGGCGCGCAAGGAACCTTCGTGGTGAAGCAAGGATGGAGAAAATGTCTTATATACTAACCCTTTAAAGGGCGACTGTAAATTAGGGGACCCAGTCTTCAAATCCTCATGATGAAGAAACATTATCCGCCACCTTTTTTAATTCGGGAGCCACTGTACAGTCATTAAGTTATTTTGATGCTGGAGGCATAAAAGATGTGTAGTGACCTCAACGGGATGTATAATTCACAAGTGCACATCAGTATCGCCACTGAAGGAAGGGTTTCAAAAATGTACCAATGAGCTTCTATCGCTCTTGTGACGCTGCATCTTTGAAACTGTGCATATTAGCGCATGTTGTTCTTTACGTTTTATTTTCATTTGTTTTCGCAGTTTTAAATGTATGGCGTATCAAAGCTGCTATCCTTTTAGTATAAACTCTCGCGGTACTTTCATTTTATAACTATCTGTAATCTTCAGCGTTTCTAATTAGCGAAAGTTATCCCACACTGATATAGGGATTTTAATGTTCATCTCTCTTTGTATGGAGAAAATGACTCAAGCTACAATTAGCCTCGAATATTATGCATTTGATAACACCTGTGGATTAAGAGGGTTCAAGAGTATAATTTTTATTGAATTTTTATTGAGAATAATTGTGTTACAATGAATCTAGTGTTTTCTTATCCCAATGCTTGCATTCCTTTGATTTTGAAAGAGTAAGATTCAAAATATATATTATGAATGGTCTGATTATACCTACTGTAAAATTATAAACCATATATGAATAAATTAAACATATTATTTGGGAATAAGATAAGTTCATTCTGTCTGAAAGAGTATTTCTTGTGCAAGGAACTGATTTAAGAGTGAACAGTTATTAATTTGAAATTTAACGTACTGAATATGTAGGAATGAAAATTAGGAAAGTTCTCTTTGAATAAATTTGTGAATTGGCTCTAATCATAGAACATCTTTATCGTATAGACTGCAGCAAAAATGCTACGACCGCTACTATTTACGTATATAATTATGTTATATTTTATCTAACTTCGCCCAGAAAATTCCATAGTTTAATTATTTTGCACAGGAAACTGCGTGGCAAAGCATTTTCAACCATTTTGCTTAAGGCACGGTAACGATCATAGGAAATGACAGACTGGAACCCCATTGGTCCATTTTAGAAGCCATTCCCTCGGTGGCGATACAGATGTGCACTTACGAAATATGCCGCCGGAACTCAAACCTGGACGTCTCGAATACGCGCCGAGTGTGCTACCGTTACACCACGAAGGCATGCCGAAAGGAGGGTTAAAATACCTTATAAGCTTTCTCTTCAAACAAAAATGAAAACTACGAATGTCTGTAGAGTTATGTAACAGAAAAAATTAACTGGTTTTGCCAGCTCTACAGCTGTTCTCTGTGCAGTTGTGATGCATCATAGAATGCATATAGAGGCTTACACCAGCATTTAGATATTCATCAAGAATTAAAGAAGTTTTTTAGAAGACACAGTTGTTATCTAACATAGAATGCTACTTTAAAGTAAGCCCCGCTTGGTTAATATTTCCAACATATTTCTGGCGAATACAGTATGAAAGTATATACAGCGGTGTATCATATACGTAACACATAGCACTCCAAACAGCTTCCAAAATGCAGGTGATCACTTGCCGGTACACTAGGATTAAACAGGTACACTGGAACTTGAACAGGTACACTAGGTGTTTGGGGTGAATGAGGAGAATACGAAGAATTCATGTCTTTTGCGACTATTAAAGCTATTCTGATAAAGCGGGAAAAGACGTAGGCTATAGCCGATCAATGTGAGGTGTTAAATCTTTTGTTTCTGTGGACCATGCGAAGCCTTATTTTAAAACCAGCCTGAAAAAAAGGGTAAAATTAGCATTCTTGAAACTTAGATCTCCTAAAACCTAAAACCAAATGAGTTTTAATTACGCTGCGTTTGTGAGAAACGCTGCTGAATCGTAAACCAGCGGAAACTGAAAACAGACATTTTCTGGTTTTCCTTAAAAACGATTTCGGCGAAGACAGTAGAAAAAATCAAGAAGGCTGTATAAGTGCAGAATAACGCAGAAAATAATATTGTCGTCTAATAGGAGCTCAGGATGAAGAAATTACCACTAACGTTATTATATATAGTAAACCGCCAGAGACCCATACTGAATTGATAAAGCCATACTGATTGAAACAAAATGGAAAAATATCTGAAATTATAAAATACTGTAAGAAACGTTACAAGCATGATGCAGCATGAGTTGAATTAAATATAGACAGGGGTCTAACTGGAAAGGTTCCAATTTATGCAAGACTTGCAGTCAAAAATCGCATCTCTATATAATATGCTAATAAAATATTAAAATAACTTAAAAATTGTTCTATTAAAGAAATCAACATATAGCTAATTAATATGCAATAACAAGCCGAACAAATACTAATTTAGAAGTTAAATAAAAAAAATCACCGTTTTATTTTCAAATTTTCACAGGACTAGTTTCGATGATTTTATCGAAACATCATCCTAATTACGATTTTTATGGACCCTAATTCCAATCCATCTTTGCCTTCAGCCGTTAAAGAAATTTTGTTTTAGTTCTGGTTTCATCAACAGATGGGGCCAGTAGCTTGTCTCCTATCCAGGCTTTCTTATATTATTTTACCTAATCATTTTATCTTATCTCGTTCATTTCCGCTTTTGCAGCTGAGAGTGATGATTCGGTAAAACCATCGAAACTAGTCCTGTGAAAATTTGAAAATATAATGCTGATTTTTTTTGTTTAACTTCTAAATCAACATACCGCTACTTTATCTTTTATAGATTTAAAACTTTTGCTTTGTGATAGAAAAGTTGAAAGAAGGTATCACATTTCTCCGAGTGAACTCACAATGTATTAAAGATTAATTCGTCTACCCAACAACTCGAAGAATCCCTGATCAGAATCATAGAACATAGTCGGGTTTTCAAATCTCTCGCACTGAAAACCCTGATCTTTTTTTACAGTGCTGCCCAAAAATACATCATGTGCTTCTTTCCAGTCGTCTTTAAGGAGGAGGGAAATGCAAAGAATGTCCACGTTTACATACTGTTGTAGTGTAAGTGGCTAAGACATTTAGCTGGTAATTGGATAATCCGTGGTTTGAATCCTGCATAGTTATTATATTTCCTGTTCTGAAAACACTTAAAGATTTTGAGAATGTCATCATCTATTACGTTTTACACTGTCAATTACCAATTGCAGATGCTAAAAAAACTCGGTTAGAGTTTATAATTGGGTGCCCATTTATATTTTTGGCAATTTTTATGATGCGAAGAATGGCATCATAAAATTGCCAAAAGTTTATGATGACAAGCAATGTTTCCAAGATGGCTGTCGCCAAAAATGCATCTTATTAAAAGAGCAAAAGCACTGTCCTTATGTGTTCTTGGCTACATCTCATAGTCAGCGTTGAATGACTACCGCACATACATAATGTAAAATCATCAAATCCCGGAACTGAATCTCCTTCTCCTTATCGCGGCATTACGGATGCCACATAAACTTCGCAAAGTAGGAGTACAAAATGTCATCCGACGGCCGCCGAAAATCTCATTCGCACTTAATGTGGCTCTACATGTCCTCAGCGTTGTTGGTATTAGTGCCAACACCATTTAGGCCAATGGTACGGATGTCAGCGCTAGTTTCAAATGCCTTTCTCATAGCCATCTCTAAGACTCTTAGCCTTCCGATTGATTCTTAAGTTCGATTAGACGCGTATCTTTCGAACAAACTTGACATTCAAAGCGAGAACTAATTAAGTCTTCATTTATACACCAAGCAGTTTTAAAACTTTCTTAACCTTTCGCTCTAAATCATAAAAAAGTATCTGATGTGTACATCACATGACTTCCTTCTACGGAATATTAAATTATAGGCATTTCTTCCTGCCTTTCATTTAAAATTATTTCCTCGAATTTCATTAGAGAAATATTTCTGATTCAATTCATTCAGTTCTCACTTCGTGGTAAGGCAAAAATACGTAAAATCTCAAAATATCTATATTAAGAACAAAAGATATAGAAAAACATAAGGCACCAAATAGAGTTAAAACAATTAACTTTTTTTTGGCAACTAAAATTACAATTTCTACGCAAAAACAAGCAATTTGTCCAGCGAGCACGAAGGCAGATTTTTCGGTGCGCAAAACTGAAAGTTTACTTTTGGTCTCACTCGGCAAAAGGACACTGAAGGCGTAGAATTTGACTCAATTTATTGGGGAAGTTATGGTGAATCAATATGTGGGATACTTTAATAACTTAAATGATAATTCCAGAATGAGTTAAGCATAATTTAATTCGCAATAATAAAATAAGATGCTACTTTGTTGTTGCTACGCTTAGTTTCTCTAGAATGGCAACAAATTCAATATTCTGCTAAATTTCAAGTGTAAACAAATATGGCTGCTATGGTAAAAAAATTAGGCTTAGCTACATTTAAGCAACTTTTAAATTGTTGATAATTCTACAACTATAACATGCAGGTTAACTAAAGGCATAAAAAACTTACCTGGAAGATAAGATTAACATAATTCAATCATTTTTGAAGCAAAAAATGCAAAATTTACAAACATATAAGAATAAAGAAACTAAGATCACTGAGCCAAATAACAGAGTGGATAAATATTTATATATATATATATTTACATACTTTTGGAGCGACCGATTGCAGCCAAAATAGGAGGTGTACATCTACATGTTATAGCAGTCTTGTATACAAATTTTAAACTTTCTGAGAATACTGGGTCTTGAATCATTGAAGACAAGTGCACACGTACGTAGATACGCACAGACGCTACGAAAAAACCCCTTCAGAGTCAATCATACGGCGTTATCCTTCAGCGTTATATGGAGGATATACCCAAAAATTAAAAAATGCAGTTCGAAATTACAGGTACTCATTTTAAGTCGGAATATACGGCATTTTTTTGCTAAATTTATCGTAACTTGCTGATCAAAACGAGAAAAAATCTATGCACCGCATGACTTCCTTATAAGGAATATTAAATTATACGCATTTTGCATTTCATTTAAATTTATTGGATTGAATTAAATCCACTTCATCGATAGCTCATAAACCACAATAAAATAAATTCACTCTTTAAATTTCATTATATTCGTTTAACACAGCGACACTCTGGCGCTAACTTTGTAGAGACATTAGGTTATTTAATAGCAGGAGACATGAAAAATATGCAATTCCTTCGCCGGGAATCGAACCACGGACCTCTGAAATACCGGCTCAGTGTGCTGACCATTACTCCACGAAGGCACGCTAAGAATGTGGGAGATATACCTTATAACTTCACCTAATCGTTGTCACATGTTCTATTCAAAGAATATATTAATAAATCTTAAACGATGTTTAAATTAAACAAACAAACACAGACAAAAAAAAGAAAGAAACAGTTTTTCGCAGATAATTCAGTACTTCTAATTCAATTAGTTCAGTTCTCACTCCGCGACAAGGCAAAAATACATAAAAACTGAATATCTATGTTAAAAATTACGAACTAAATCTTAAACACTTATTTCCTCCAATAAATTCCGTAATGGATTAAGCATGATTTAATTCGCAGTAATAAAAGAGAGCATTATCTTTGCTGTTCCGAAGATTAGTTTCTCTAGACTGGAAACAAATTCACTATTCTCCTAAGATTGAAATGTAAGCAAATATGTCCGCCATGGGAAAAATGACTTGGCTTAGCCGCACTCAACCAACTTTTAAATTGTTGATAACCCTACAAATTTTCTATGCAGATTTCTAAAGGCAGAAAAACCTTAACCACAAGATAAGAACAACATACTTCAATCATTTTTAAAGCAAAATATGCACAATTTACCAACATATAAGAATAAAAAAACCGAGCTCACTGAGCAGAGTAACGGAATGTATATACATATACATAAATTTCTATACTTTTAGTGCTGCCCATTGCATCCAAAATAGGAGGTGCACATCTACATGTTACAGCAGTCCTATATACAAAATTTCAATGTTCTGGGGCTACTCGTTTTTGAGTTATGCGAGATACATACATACATATGCAGGTACGGACGCCGCGAAAAAAATCTCTTCAGAATCCATTTTAAATCAGTTTTTTAATTTTGGGGGGAAATAATTGTCTTTTATACCTGAGTACCTTCTGTCCTTTATACTTCTGCGTGAGATCTGTCCTTGCGTACGGATGTCACGCAGAAACATCGTTAAATTTCATTCTATAGCGGTCAAAATGGATATGTTCGTTGAAATATGATACCCGAAATTTTTCACAATTGCAGTACTTCCTTTTTACTTCGTACAAGGAAGTACAAACGAGTATTTATCTTTCCAAACATACATGTTGGTGGAAATGTTAAAGATTAATTAAAACCAGCCAGCTAACGAAAACCAAAGTTCAATTGTAAAGTCATTAGAGTTTTTGAAGCAGCAGACGAAAAAATATGCAATGCCCTCGTCGGCACTCGAACCTGAATCTCTCAAATACACGCCGCAGCATACATTTACGCAGCATACATTACAATACGCAGCATACATTTACGGTGCTACCATTGCACCATAAATGTATGCTGCAAGAAAATACCTTATAAACTAACAACATACAGTCAAGATTCAAAATACACGATTTGTAGTGCGTGATACTTGTACTACTCATCGCGCAGCCCTCAAACAGTAAGTTCCAATCAAGTTAAATTTAAAAAACGCATTGGCTAGTAACAAAACAAATCAATAACCGAACCCTTTTCGAATTGTCAGAAAACCGGTAATAGCGTCAGTACTTGGCGCCAAAGCAAAGGGCACGCTTCTCTACACTACTACCAAAGCCTCTATTTTCAGCTGGCGATGACAGTCGCGACTTCAGTACAAAGGGAAATGGCATTCAGTGATGAATGACATGACATTTAACGGACTAACTCATCATGCTTTTAATAATCACCAATTTAAAACGGAGATATTTGCTCTTCTAACCGGTAAGGTTAGAAGAGCAAATATAACTAAAATAACTTCTAACCTAAAATAATTAGTGATATTTGTAAGAACGTATATATACGTAGATATTAAAATATGTCAAAGAAATTAAAGCAGTGTATTAAATATACATAAATCCAGATACGAAATACCAGTAGAATTTTTACATTAAAATCAAGAAAATAATTTTTTCTTGTAGTATTTTTGGGAAATCTGTGTTCTCTTAGCGAAAACCCTGTCCGATCTGAGAGTTAATATTAGGATTACAATATTCTTACTTTACAACATCTTTCTCTATATGCGGCAATTTGGTTGAACGAAGTCGGTTTACCTGCACAAATTGCTCGAGATAGGCTATCAAAATCGATATATTTTCATTGTTCCAGCTGGTAATCAGACAATTTCCCTTAAGATACGCGAAAGCAATTGCTTTTTCCAACACAGTAGAAAAAGCGGTTAATAAGTACCACAGCTATTTTTATAATCCCTGTCACAGAAAGTAATCGGTAGTCTCCGGAAATATCCGTACCAGAAAAGAAACCATCTTATTGCAGTCATTAAAATTCAACACGGAAATACAAAAGAGCTTTCTGTAAAGATAAATTCTCAAACCTGGCAATAATAGAACGAAATAAAAGAAGTTAAGAATCTTAAAAAAGAAAGGAAGCGAAATATACCTGCCAAAGAATAAAAGCCAGAACTCGGTAAGATTCATTTAAGAAATGGGTTCTCGAAGAAAAAGATCAAATATTGGGGGAAGTAATAAAAAATAACGGAATGAAGAAGAAGAAGGACGATGACTGAGCTATGAAATGTTTCAATCAAGATGGTATCCCGCCATTAAAGAGCACGTGGAGTGACCGAGTCTTTATTATTTCTGGTCTCGAGAGAATGCCTAGTTTTCAACTGCTCAGCAATTTTTTTAAAATACTCTTTTTTTGAAGTGGAGTTGAGGTGCGTTTGCTCTGCGTGTAACTTTTCTTACGCACTTCTGTGGCTTGTGAGATAACGTTTAGTTCGTTTAAAATATTGATTTTTGAGGTCAAGGCTGTCAATTATTACGGATTCGTAAAGTTTCGAAATTTTCGAACAGCTTATCAGCAGTCTTAATTTCAAATTCTAGCTAAGTTTTTATTCAAGTGCTTTAGGAAACTCTTTTAATGTAAAAGTTTGCAGAAGAAATGTTGCTTGTTTTTACTGGATTTTCTGAATTAACCTTACCCGAAACCCGAACTAAAAATGCTGTTTTTGTTAGTATGCTTTATTTTTTATCTTAAATTCTAGACTTTTTATTCCAGCTAGCATCGGAAGGTGTGGGGACTCAGTTTCGGCAATTGCTGACGTATCATGTTTCTTACTCCAGAGAGTTTCTAAAAATCTTTACAAGTGGTGTCTGAATTAAAATGTGGTGGTCGATTATTTATTAGCACATGGTTTGGTCACTGGGTCACCTCCTTCCTTAAAGCCTAGCAACAGTCAAACTATGACGATAAGTATACTGAAAACAAGTACTTCTTCCTGGTTCAATACCAGGTGAACAGGCTGGTTTCGTAGGAGGTTTCCGGTCTTCTTCAACAACAGGGATAAATTCCCAGTCTGCAGCAGGGATACGAGACAATTTCTGCTGGGCTGTCCTTCACGAATGTATCCTTTCCCTTAGGTAGATAGTGCCACGATCAGTTATACCAGCCAAACCGCTTCTCACCCTATGATATTTAAGAGAAAAAGAATGTAAGAAATATTCTCCTTCCTTACCGCTTACTTTCGTGTAACGGGAAGTGGTGTAATTCAAAGCATGTTTGTCTAGCATCGAAAACTCTGGAGTTCGAATCCCGGTACGGGTATTGCTGATTTTTTGTTTCCTGCTCGGATGGCAGCTTAGGGTAGTATTAAAAGATCATTTGAAAACGTTCAGATACATGCTATGACACCTTTAACATCTATGTAAAAATGATCTATATCTCTATGTAGATCATCTTTGACATCATGTCTATGTAGAGCATCTTAGACATTATCTATATGTAGATATTCTTTATCTCTGTGCAAATCTTTATGTAGATCATTTATGTCATCATATGCGTAGAGCATCTATGAAGACCATCTATGTAGATCTCTATGTTATCATCTTTGTGTACATCATCTTTAACATCTAGTATGTAAAGCTAATCTGCATACTTTACATCTTTAATATCTATGTATCTTATCATCTATGCAACTTAACATGATTTAAAAGTGGAATAAAGAATGGCTATCAAAATTTTCTACTTGAAATCAAAATAAGGAGCCATAAATAGTAACTAAATACAAAATAAAAAGGAGCTGTACGGAATAATTACAGAAACATATAAGAAATAACCCATTTCTAAACCAGTTTACCAAAATTAAAATCCATAAAATATGCCCTTTCTAAACGAGTTGACCAAAATTAACAAAATTACAAATTTAGTCCAATGTTATACATTTTGTATTGAGTACGTTATAAATGCTGTACACTAACCGAAAGATAAATTATTAGAACAGATTTCATATTAAAAACCTTCAATAAAAAACGTAAAATAAAAAGCAATCTTTAACAACATTGTACTAAACATGACCAGCATATTTAAAAAATTCTTGCAATTATCGATCATTTACCAACAACTAAGCTGTTCAACAATTACACTGGTTCCCACTAACAACTCTTTGCTCGCTAGTATTGGAATTCTATATCATCAAAAGGCAATTACGGAAAATAGAATGCTATTTATATCAGCGGAATATCATCCATTCGAAACATGCATCGAGATACGTTAAATGTGAAACAGTACTTTGGTATTTAATGCATTGCTAAATACTTAGTTTGTACTCAGTTCATTGCTTAAAATAAGATTATTTATTTTCTAGTTTTAAATATTTCCATGATTTTGTGATACTGGAAATTTATGTAAGTATTCAAATATACTTCAAATATACTTTCAAATATACTTTGCTTTACATAGGTAATATTTACATCATTTTTTAGTAAATGTTAAGCAAACTGTTAGACAATGAAGATAATTTATAAAACTATTAATGCAAAACATCTTAAAACGTTTAGTGTTAAAATATTCTCTGGAATGGGCAGAGTTCCTAGTAAATCTAGATACTGCAGAATGTGTTTAATATGTCTGCCTCAGCTGTCATTTACAAGGATTCTGCACTTGCTGGTATAATCACAAGATGTCTTCGTGACTTTTTGTGACAGAAAAATACGTCACGGGCATTAGCTTTTAGACATCATCAGCAAATGCAATACGCTTTGAAACTTCGAAGACTGACTAACATCAAACATGTGCGGCTGTCAAATAGAGTCACCAGAAAACTGTTCCTGATGCTGATGGGGCATAACACGAATCTCTGAAATTACAGTATGGCTTTTTAGATTGGTGTCTCTTCCACATCCATTAGGTTTACATCTCTATCAAGTGTGGTTGAAACACAACAGTCTTTGAAATGCCCATGCGGTTGAAATGTCCATTGGTCAATGCGGTTGAAAGTTAGTCACGTGGATTGTAATAGGTGCAGCTTCTTGTGGAACATAGTGAAAACAATAAATTGGCGGGGGGCTGCATTTGGTTATTTTCCGCTGGATTGTAGTAGAAAACAGTGTTATAAAATTATCAGAAAATTAAATGCCCGCTAGTAGGGAAGTGAAATCAAGCTCGCAACCAGAAGATTGACATATGGGTTATATGCACACGGGATAGCATTCGACATTCCAGTAGATATTTTATTATCAAATATTGTGTAATGTTTTGCAAGTAAATGTTTTATAAATTGTAGAATCACTAGGATTTTTTGAAGCAGGAGCACCTGAAAAACGAGCAGTGACATCGCCGGTGCACAAATCTGGACCTCTCCAATACGCGCTGAGTGTGCTACCGTTACATCACGAAAGTATGCAGGAGTATGCAAGTCACGAAAGTATGCAAGTTGAAGGAGGGAGAAAGTACCTTAAATTCACCCCCTTTTAAAAGGCGACTGGGGGGTGACGGGAGCCAATATCCAAATTCTGGTGATGATGAATTTATGTTCACTACTTTTTTAGTTCCGAGAAAGTTGCACATGAAAAATGAGCAGTTTTCTCAATGGGATTCGATTTTGGATTGCTCGAATACGTTTAGAGTGTACTACCGTTACACCAGGAAGCCATGAGGGAATGAGGGAACAAAAAGACTTATAAAGATTTCCAGGACATGGTATTTTGCTCCACAGTTTGTATGGTAAAAGATATTTCTTCCACCTTCTTTGCCTGCCTTCGCAGTGTAGTGGTGAGCACGCTCGACGCGTACCCGACAGTTTCGTGGTTCGGTTCCCGGCGAAGACGTCGCTCATTTTTCGCCACTCCTTCGCCACTCCAAAAAAAACTCCTAATGTCTCTACACTGGCGCCCGAACTGAAAAGGTGGTGGATGATGGTACTCCACCACCGGAATTTGGCGATTGGGTCCCCTGATCTTCAGTCGCCCTTTAAAAAGGGGGAGTATACAAGGTATTTCTCTCACCTTCTTCCCATGCCTTCGTGGTGTAGTAGTCAGCACGCTCGACTCGTAACCGGGAGGTCCATGGTTCGATTCCCGACGAAGGCGTTGGACATTTTTCATCACTCCTGCTACGAAATAACCTAACGTCTTTACATATTAAGATTTAAATAATTGAATAAAATAGAATATTTCAATAAATCGTAAATTGATATTCTGAGGGACAAATTTTGTTATCGTTAGAAAATTGCATCTAAATTTTGTGCCTCATAATAATTGAATTTTCGAGTTTACCAGACTTAGATCAGACTCTAAAATAGCCGCGGTTAATCTAAAATATAGAAACCTATATTTTCCCGCATCTGGGTGTGTAGCTTCACAATTTCCACACTGTTTCAACTTGCAGGAAATCAATCTTATGCCAATAGTCAAATTTATGCCTGGAATCTTCTGCAAATTCCTTTATTTTTAACACTATCAATGCATTAATTCATGGCTTTGAATCTTACCTGTGTTATTAGCCCAAAGGGCGTTAGCCCGGAAGGGTTATTAATTTCCGTTTCGGCATGTTGCATCGATTCACTTTCTTCGTTGATTCACTTTTCAAACTGTTGCCACCAAACACTAAAGCCCTGTATTATATTTAAAGAAATTAAATGATGAAGAGACTCTACACAAATGTATGTATGTTTCTCGCATTGTGAAAAAACAACGGTATCTTGAGCCATCAAATTTTGAATAACGAAATCTTCCACCGAATTTTGAATAAGCCCTAATTTTGAATTTATTTTATTATCGAGTTCGCATTTTGTAACACTTTAACAAATTCTTGATTAAGAAACTCAACAATTTCAGAGCGAGCAATGGCAACACTGTACGGAAAAAAAAGTTATCTCCAGGGCGCAAGACTGTGTATCAGAAATTCTAAAGATGAGCTCATTTTAAAATTTTTTTGCGATATTGCTGTTGAATTGAATTTTATGGTTTTATGGTGCAAAGAATATGATATTTAATAAATAAAGGTAACATGTAAGACGTTAAGAAAAACGCCCATTTGGACGTAATGTAAAATCTGAAAGTTTTCAGTGCCCTGAAGGACTTTTAATTTCGTGTTGCCATTTTGCCTTGAAAACCGTAAACTGCGAATCACTTCAAATTGTTGCCACCGAATATTAGAGCCCGGCATTATATTTAAAGAAATTATTTGATGAAGAATCTGCATGAATGTATGTATTCTTTTCGCACTGTGATAAATCAACGGTACGTAAAGCCCTAAAAATTTGAATAATGTAATCTTCCATAGAATAATGGCAAATGGAAGCCCTAATTCAAATTCCGAATTTGCTTTATTATTGATTTCATATTTTGTAACACTTGAGCGAATTTTTGATTAACAAACTCGATGATTTCAAAGGGAGGAATGGCAACAATGTACGGGAAAAAAAAAACATTGGTATCTCCGCGCGAGACTCTATATCAGAAATTCTGAAGATATGCTCATTTTAAAATTATTTTGCGATATTTTTCTTAAACTGAATTTTATGGTTTGAGTACGAAGAACGTGATATTTAATAAATAAAGTTAACGCACAAAACGTTAAAAAAACGCCCTTTTGGACGTAATTAAAATGTGAAACCTTTCAGTATTTTTTCTTATTTTCATTTAGTTTTTTTTAATGCAGTGACATGCAGCGCATTTTCTGCGGAAGCGCATAAACTCTAAACAATTAACACATACTTCTAACAGTTTTTCGTTCATTAATATTGAAATATATCCAAAAAAAATTAATTCTTAAGCTCTAAATGGTAAGACTAGCACACTTTGTAGAGACATTAGTTTATTTGGAAGAAGGAGATATGAAAAATGAGCAACGCCCTAGTCGAGACTCGAACCACGGACCTCTGGAATACGCGCCGAGTGTGCTGACCACTACACCACGAAGGCATGTTAGAAGGCGGAAGAAAAACCTTAAAGCTTTTCTGTAGTTTAATGATCCCTTGATCTAAAAGATAATTAATTATGAAAGCCGTTTCAGTTTCACGTAAGAGTTTTAATTTAGGTTTCAAACTATAACCCTTTTATATTTATAGACAACTATGTTATTAAAGGCGCAGGTACACCTTAAGAGGAGTCGATGGCAAGAAAACGTTTGGGAATCTGGGATCTAGGAGAAGAAAAACTATATTGTTATAATTAATATTGTTACGAAATCCCTAGCCGCGGTAAGATAACTTCCCCGCAATAAAGGTTTAGTGTTACCAGAAAATGAGAAGGGAATGTAGAGTTGCCATATTTGGCGAGAAATCGTCCCTTTGGCAATATTTGGTGACAAAATGGGCACTGTGCCGTAGAACCATCTAGAATTAATTCTTCCTGGTTTGGTCCAGAATTTTCTAGAAGGCAAGTGAAAAGCTGTACAAACGCTGCCTGTAGTCGGAGTCAGTCGGTTTAGTCTTGTGTCTCGTAGTGTAGTATCGAGTGTATTGCGAGTTGGTGCATCGAGAGTGTGCATCGTTGAGGATATCGAGTGCATCGTGAGTTGTAGCGTGGAGAATTTCGAGAATATTCTCGCCAAGAACGGCCGAACAGAGTCTAGAGCTGTACTCTGGTGTTGGTGCTTTGCCGTGAGGCTGTCTT
This sequence comes from Stegodyphus mimosarum, assembly GCA_000611955.2. Taxonomy (NCBI): domain Eukaryota; kingdom Metazoa; phylum Arthropoda; class Arachnida; order Araneae; family Eresidae; genus Stegodyphus; species Stegodyphus mimosarum. Next base: position 41,614 of record KK117157.1, read on the forward strand.
CACCGTTATAGCCTGATATACTGAAAGCTTGAGTCTCGACACTACGAACAGTTCCAAGAACGGCAGAACCGTGTCGGGAGCAGTACTCTGGCGCTTTGCCGTGAAGCTGTCTCCACCGTTATAGCCTGATAGCCTAAAGGTTGTATCGCTGATTGTTTCAGCGTGCGTCGCAGTTTTTTTACCATTCTAAACGTGCTTTTGGAGCTGTCTTGAGTAATATTAGCTAATAAAGTGTGTTTTCATTCTTTATCAAATGTTGTTGTCAATCACTGCAAATCCCCGAAACCGTACAAATCCCCGAAACAATATTTTTAAATTTTGTATACAATAATATTTTGATGTTTACGCAGAAATATATGAGCCTAGAAGATTCATACAGTTTCTACGTTAAAATAAATGTTACATGTAATAACGTATGCGTATTATTAATTCGTATAATCATTAGGTTACATCTATGCAGAAATATGAGAAATATGCAATGCCCTCGCAGGGTTCGAAGTCCTGACCTCCCGAATACACGTCGAATGTGCTTCCGTTTACACCACGAAGGTACGCGGAAGGGAGGGAGAAAATAACTTATAAACCATTACTTTATGCTCACTTGCATAAATAAACGCTAAAAGCATTTGAACTTAATAATAAATAGATAGCAATCTAAATAAATATAAATAATATAAAAGAAAGAAATTTAACAGTCATATATTCAGTTCACATTTACATAGAATTTTAAATGATTTTCTGAAGATAAAATTATTTCTTCTTATTGCAGGAAATAGTTTTCCTGCGAGAGATAAGGAATTTCAACATCGATGAAAAATGAAAAGGTAATTTTAACAGAAAGATTGTTTGGATAAATTACCCCATTTCTTTTCATTTTAAATCCACAGACTCCTAATGTTCGGATATCGAGACCAATGAAGCAATAATAGGACCCCAATTCTAGGATTATTCTTTTAAATTTGTCGAAAAATTCTTTTTGGGGGTTAATTAAAGAACACTAATATACATATTGAATATTATTGCTGAAGGTGTAAGTCATTTGTTACTCGACATTTACCACCCAAAATGTACTTGCCTATCATCTAGGAAATGGTTTGAAGCCGTTAGGAGTATAATTAAGGAGCACTCGCATTATAGCGTAACTATCATAAGTGATATTAGCGCAGCTTCGTTGCTTGGCAACGAGACGGCCTTAAACCACGAATACAGACAGACGTAAGAATTATGGCTTAAGAGTTCAAATTATTCACAGTTATTTCTCTTATGACTGAGAATGGTTATTATATAGGGCGAAAAGATTAATCATACTGAAGTAAATGAATTGAACTGTTAGTAGTCTTTAGTCACCTCAACTTCTACAGTAGTCTTAAACGATTACAGACATTTAATGGCATTAAGTTTTACTCTGTGCAGTAAGCAATTTCTCAATGTGTAGCTGCTATTATAGAGTATTTTGTAGGTCGAATCCCGGAGAAGGCATGGATGTTTGTAAATTTTCGGCATGGATGTTCGTGCGGCAAGAGGGCACTCTAAATATGTAGCGATCCGAACGTCCGCTCGACAGGTTGCTGGTAGGGAGGACGGATATGAGACCCTCCGACCCGTCTCCTCCCCGGGGTATTCTTCATCAAAAATGGAAGCGGAAATAAGGTAAATCGCACTTTTACCTGTAAGGTGCTCAAGGCTGTTGCCAACGACAGGCGTATCTTGCTCTCCTTGTCACAAAGTCTTCCGTGGGCTCGGACTGACCATAGGTCAGACAAATGAGCATTACTCAACAACAACGCCAACACGATTATCTGAGTGTCAAGATTCATGAATAAAATGCACATATAATACCTGACTAAATCAAGTATTTTTACTTCCTTGTACGAAGTGAAGAAAGTATTGTAATCACAAAAAATTACGGCTTCCATATTTCAACGAAAATACCTATTTTGACCACTATCGAATGCAATTTAACGATGCTTTTGCGTGACATCTGTACGTAAGGACAGAATAAAGGACTCCTTTCCCCAAATGAACTATAAAACTGATTTAAAATAGATTCGTATAATATTTTTTCATGGTGTCTGTATATACGTACGTATGTATGTATCTCGAATAACTCAAAAACGAGTATCCTCAGAACTTTGAAATTTTGTACATGGGTCTACTATAACATGTATTTGTGCACCTCCCTTTTTGGTGGCAATCGGCCTCATCAAAAGTATATAAATATATATACACACATATAAAATATATACCTACTCTGTAACTCGGCTGCATGAGCTCAGTTTCATTATCCTTATATGTTGGTAAATTGTGCATTTTTTACTTTAAAAATGATTGAAGTATGTTGTTCTTTTCTTCCGGTTAACGTTTTTATGTCTTAAGTTAACTTGCATATGACAGTTGTAGAATTATCAACAATTTAAAAGTTGTTTAAATGTGGCTAAGTCTAATTTTTTTACCACAGCAGCCATATTTGATTACATTTGAAACTTAGTAGAATAGTGGATTTGTTGAGAATCCAGAGAAACTAAGCTTCGCAAGAACAAAGATAGCGTCTTTTCTAATTATTCCGAAATAAATCCTGCTTAATCCATTCTTGAATTATTATTTAAGTTTTTAAATTATCGCCTATGTCGATTCGGCATAGCGTCCAGAAGAAATTATATCAGTTTCCACGCCTTCAGTGTCTTTTTGAAGAGGCCGAAAGTAAACTTTCAGTTTTGTGCACCGAAAAATGTGCCTTTGCGCCCGCTGGCCGAATTGCTTGTTTTTGCACAGAAACTCAAATTTTAATTGTGTAAAAAATTGTTCTTCAAACTGCTTTAGCTCTATTTATGTTTTATATTTTTACATGGTTTCTAATTTTTAATAAAGAAATTTTGAGGTTTTATATATGTTTGACTTGTTGCGAAGTGAGAACTGAATTAATTGAATGAGAAATATATCTCAAATGAAATTAGATAAAATGAGTTTAAATGAAATGCAGAAAAAAATGCGTATAATTTAAGAGGCCGTAGAAGGAAGTCATGTGGTGCAAACATCAGACTTTTTTTTTAAATTAGACTCCAAGACTGCCTAGGGTTTTTACTATATTCCCCGAAGCTTCTGTTAATGAGAATGATGTAGTTTTGTGTTCAAAATTTTCGCCTGAGATAAATGATTATTACTTAGGCTTTTTGAATGAATGTATAACCTTAGCTAAGCAAACACAGAGTGTACCTGTGCATGAAAAAACGTCTTAACGAAACTCTTTTCTACTCATCGAAAACTGGTGCAGGTAACGGAAAATTTGCATAAAGGCATAATTCCAGATCCTGATTATAAGAAAAACAAAGAGAAATCGCATAATCAAGAAAACCCTGTTTTTATTCGAAGAACCAGTGTGGACTGTGAAACATGCAAAATACCTTGTAATGACCACCTCAACTGGACTGATCACATAAAATATGTAAGAAACGAGGCTTTGTATGTCATTAGCTTATGTCATTCCTTCCTAGCTTCCCACTGTAGCGAAATATTCAAGGTTTGATCTCATTAGAAAGCCCTTTATCCCTCTTACCGGGAAGGACGTATATACACGGCCTGTAATGTGTCTCTGCTGTCTGCAAGAACGTATATATACGTGCATCTAAAAATATATGAAAAATTTATAATTCCAGGTATAAAGTACCAGTGGCATTTCGGCATTAAAATCAAGAAAATACTTTTTTCTCATAGCAGGTTTTGGAAATTTGGGTTTCTTAGTGAAACCCCGTGTCATTCAGATTTACATCTGCCTGGCTTGGACGGCTGAATCTACGAATGATATATGTAGACTGTAGACCGTACAGATGAACACGACAAAGAAACATATGTGCAAAATGACCTACTACATGGAATCTCAAGGTTGACCCTCTGTGCAAACAAGTTGGCATCTATCATCGTGAGTATCGGTCGGGTATCGTAATCGTTTTCGTTCATGCCTTCGAGGGACTTTTCCCGACTGGTTCTCATTCTCTTTCGCTGCTTGGAGTTCAAGGTGAAGGATGGGCTTCAGCCTGTCTCTTCACCTACCGCCTCGCTTCAACATGCACGCGTTTCTCTCCTGAAAAGTCCGACGATATGGTTCTTGATTTATAGAAAGCCAGCTGAAGTATCTCCTTGAAAATATTCATCCTACACGCAGTTTCCGAAAATTCATTCAGGATTGAATTATTTCTTTTATGCAAGAATCATGAGCGAACTGTTTGTGCTTTCAAAGCTCATCCATTGTCTATCGCCACGTGGAGCACTGCTCCAAATTAATTCACTAGTAGAAGCTTCAAAATCGTAAATAATTTCAAGAAGTATATTGCTGGTCCACATATATTTTTGATACTAGGTTTTTGTGATTTATAGAAAGCGATGCTAAAGGATTGTGCGCCGAATTGTATCGTTTAACGAGTGGACGTTCTGCATGTATAGTAGGACTATAGTTATAATCTGGTTATTTAATTTTCTTGTTTTATTTGTGTGAGATCCAGAAGTGAATTTTTTGATTGCAAAAACAAATTGAGTGAATTTTAGAAAATTAACTTGTAGTTTTTTTCTTCAAGAATTGCAGCGTCTGGGGAAGTACATTTTGTTATCCTTTGTAGGTCACATGTTTTATCTCTATCATTCGGGTTATTGCGGAACTACTTTTAATCTCATATTTCTTGTTTCCCCCTTTTTCGGCTTATTTCGGTCTTCTTATACTTATCGGCATTATATCCCTATCATATTAATTTTATCTATTATTTTTACTTACATACCAATAAAATTTTACTACATCCTCTTGATAATTATCTGAGAAAGGATGATGAAGACTTCTTCAGAAAGATCAGTGACTGTGGTACCCTTTTCCTTTTGGAAACATTTCATTATGAGGTCCTCAATGAAGATAGCTTTTTTAGACCATTTCCAGCATTTGTTCTTGGCAACAAGTTTCGCACCTGAAAAATTGCTGGACTTGTTGTAATGATGTACCATTTGTAGTTATGAGTACTAAATTTGCAATGCGTCATTCTAATTGGACTATTTATTATTCTATGAGTAATCTAGCTTAAATTATAAAATTTTGGACTGTACTCTGCGAAAAAAAAGACAGTTCTCCATATCTTCCGTTCTGCTGGGTCTATTGACGGCATTCAAATTGCGTTTTTCATGTCTCGAACGCGCGACTTAGGATACATATTACATTTATATATAGCATTATTCTAGCATAGATATTTTGACACAAAATCGGAGGTTTCCTGAAATAACATGCCAATTTGTTTTCCATATTTTGATTCTACGACTCAAATTACAGGCATAATTTAGCAAAATTTGGTGCGGAATTTACGGAGAAATTCAGAAATTTAACTTGGCGCATTTATTTTCAGTCTGAGCCAAGAATAACTCACTTGGCGAACTTCTTAATATATGGCAACTTATTTTCCTTTCCCTTCCACTGTGCAGGAGCGGAAAACACAAGTCACATCATTCCTACCTTTTCACATTGTGGATGAGCGGAAAATAAGTCAAGTCCTTCCTACTTTCAAATAATTTTATCGCAGTGCGTAAACCCCATTTTCGTTACTATCGCTTTCAACAAATATGCCAAATTTCAAAACGCTCCAATATATAAATTTACGTGTATCTTCTGAAATTTTTAATAAAATGCTCTAATTCTTCGCAGGTGCTATGCTTAAAAATACATCTACTTTAAGATTATTGTAAAAATTTTATAAGCTATAATACAAAATTGTTTTCGAAAAATATCTAAAAATTTATTAAACTACAAATTTAAAAAATAAATCATAAAAAATGGGGGAATTTTATTCTGAATGAACCTAAATTTCGAACTCTGTAGGAAGGAATCAAGTAAGTTTCATAAAAAACAGATATTAATAAACACATACGAAATTGAATAAACATTGAGTAGCTAAAATTTTGAGAGCTAAGTTTTTAAAAAGTACTTGTGCCAGTTTTACAAAACTGGGGATTTGACATAATTGAGGTCGTAGAATCTAAATATGGAAAACATTTGGCATGTCATTTCAGAAAAAAGCCGATTTTTTGTGAAAATACCAATACTTGAACAATGCTATATACAAATCTAATACATATCCTAAGTCCCGCTTTCGAGACATGAAAAACACAATTTGAATTTCATCAATCTGCTCAGTAGAACGGGAGATATAGAACTGTCCCATTTTTTCCCGCAGTGTGGCTGCTGTAAATAACCTAAAACTGCTTAACTATTTTGTTATACTTGCATATTTATTGCTTTATTTTATTGTTTTTTCGTAAACATGACATTTCATTTTAGGACTTCATGAACCAATCAGATGGCTGGCAGACGCTCATGTGACAACGGTAACCTTTTCCTACGTTCATATCATTACAAATCACGTGACTACAACTACAGAGTTTCCATCGTCCTAGTGATTTCATCGTTCAAGAAATCCAGAACGCGCCTTATTTGTTCACAGGATAATCGCGGCTTTCAAGGGAACCTGGAAACAAACACTGTAGGATTTTAGTCAACATATTACGTTCTGGAAATGTAAAGACATCAAATTGTTCACAGAATCAAGCTCGCAGTTCTTTCTTTACAAATTGTTGGATGTTACTTTAAGTTTTAAACAACGCAACTATTGTTAAAGATATCCTATTAGCGTATGAGTTGTGTTAAGTCTTGGATTATTATTCAAGACGAAACATCAATGCCTGATTCTATCCATTTGTTTAAACGCTGATAAGTATATTTATTCTTACTATTATGCATCGAGCTCTCCTAGGGCGACTATCAAAGGTTAAGGATTATTTATGCATTCTATGAAAGTGGTAGTCTTATAGAAGCGATGTACTTTTCCTCTTTTAACCTGTCGTTTTCGGGGGTGTATGTCTAAGGGAAATGGTCGTTACGAAAGGGCATTCCTTGTAGTTATACTACCATTCTTGACACTTGTATTTGAGAAGTGCTTTTTCATGAAAGGATGAAAGAAATATGGGAGGCTATTTTAGACTCTTTTTCTTTTGTAAATCCTATAAAACAGCAATGGTTTGGATGTGGAAATTTTGTAAATTTGAGAATAGTGCGAAGGTTACGATATAACAGCTATTTTTATTACACTTGCAACAGTGCAGCTGTTTAAGTAAGGTTAAGTGGCTGTTTTATTAATGTCACTAGTATACAGTAACCGAAATAGGACATTTTTATTAACCGTACAATAATACAGTGGCTCAAGTGGCTAATATAATTAACACGACAATAAAACAAAGATTCTGATGAAACGGCTATATTAATCCTATAGTAATACAACGGATAAAATGCAGAAATTCTTTTAATCCATTAAGAATGCAGTAGTCAAAATGTGGTAATGTTATTGATATAATTACAATACAGTGATTTATATGTGGCAATTTTATTGGTTCTCGAGTAACAGGATTCCTGAAGAGAGAAGCGTCATTAATCTCACAAAATTATAATTAATATATTGCAGATTGACTAAGCGAACAATAATGTTATTGACCAATAGTGTTACAATGGATCAGATTGGGCAGAATAATTAATACTACAGCAATTCAGTATCTAAATAGTGGCAGATTCATGAACATCCATTTACATGACAGTAATACTTAAGCACAGGATTATCAAGAAAATAATTTCGGTTTGCACAAGTAGACAGCTTAATATTCAAACTTAATATTTTTTTCCTCTTGAGATTTGGCAGCTGACATATTTAGGTTGCAAACGAAACAAATTCCGTGTATTTTTCCTTACAACTGTTAGTGTGCATTAAATTTTAACATGGGGTGAAAACAAAAATAGACGTAGCTTCCTTTTTACTTCCTTGTACGAAGTGAAGGAAGTATTGTAATCGGGGAAAAAATTCGGGTGCCATATTTCAACGAAAATATCCATTTTGACCGTTATCGAAAGCAATTTAACGATGTTTTTGCGTGACATCTGTACGTAAGGACAGAATAAAAAATTCTTCTTTCCGAAGCGAATTATAAAACTGATTTAAAATGGATTCACGAGATATTTTTCGTGGCGGCTGTACTCATGTGCGTATGCATGAATGTATCCCGCATAACTCAAAAACGAGTAGCCTCAGCACGTTGAACATTTTTATAGGGCTGCTATAACATGTAGTTGTGCACCTCCCTTTTTGGTTGCAATCAACAGCACCAAAAGGACCTAATCATATCCATAAACTGTCTGTCTACGAAAAGAACAGATCCCGCCACTGCGTCTGCCGGGTAGCGGTCGCTATAGCAATAGGTCTAGTATATTTCAAATAGGGGCGAACCAAAGGTTGCCAATTCATCTTTAAATGGCGCCAGGATGGCAAACTGAAAAGTAAATTTTCAAGACGAAACGGAAAATGGGTCATAGCTCGTTTCTTCGGCAGCAGACAGCTAACTGGCGAGAGCTTTTCTTATGATAGATAGACTGTATATACCCACTCTGGTACTCCGCTCGGTTAGCTCAGTTTCTTTATTCTTATATGTTGGTTAATTGTGAATTTTTTGCTTTAAAAATGATTGAATTATGTTCTCCTTATCTCCCAGTTAAGAGTTTTATGCCTTTAGTTCTTCTGCATGCGACAGTTGTAGAATTATCAACAATGAAAAAGTTGTTTAAGCGCGGCTAAGCCTAATTTTTATTTACTATGGCAGCCATATTTTTTTATATTTCAAACTTAGCAGAATAGTGAATTCAGTTTCTGCACCTTCAGTGTCTTTTTGAGGCGTGGCATCAAAATTAAACTTTCACTTTTGTGCACCGAAAAATCTGCCTTGTTGTCTGATGGCCGAATGGCTTGCGTAGAAACTCTAATTTAAATTTAAAAAAAAATTATTGTTTTAACTAATTTGCTGTTCTATTTTTTTCTATATTTCTCAATTTTCAAAGAAGAGATCTTTAGGTTTTTATGTCTTTTTGCCTTGTCGCGATCTGAGAACAAAATTAATTGAATGGGAAATATATCTAATGAAATTCGAGGAAGTAAGTGTTTCGTAGCAGCAGCGTCGCCAGTCTGTCTCGGACAAAGGAATATGTTTCCGTGTGGAGCATGCGCATTAGGTAAGCGGTACAAAATCATCTGTGAAAAACTGTTCCTTTTTTATTTGTTTAATTTCTTTTATACATCATTTTAGACTTATTATATTATTTGAATAGAACATGTAGCGGCGATTAGATAATTCTTCGTATGATATAATTTTTGTGCATTCTGAGCTATAAAACGAATGATATGTAACGTTGTTATGTAAACCTAGTACCGGATGTCACTATGGTAAACAAATAGAGTGAATTTTAAAGAGTGCATTTATTCTATAGTGTTTTATGCATTATCAATGAAGTGGATTTAATTCAATAAGTTTAAATGAAATGCAGGAAAAATTGCGTATAGTTTAATATTCCGTACAAGGAAGTCATGTGGTGTACACATTAGATGTTTTTTTCCGTTTCATAAAGACCAGGAAGTGGCAGAGGCTCCGAAGTTTATAGTATAAATTGCTTAACAGAACGCATATTTCAGAATTAGTTTAAAAACTTTCATTCTGGAGATTTTTTAATTGAAGTAAACGAACGCTGTGGTCGAATATCTGAAGTTGATGCTGACAAAAATAAAGTCATAATGAAGTGGAATCGTCATAGGACTGTGCGAGAGATTGCAGAAAGGTTGAATGTATCACATGCAACAATTGAAAATCACATAAGATATCTTAGAATAGTCAACAAGCTCGCTATTTATATTCCTCAAGAATTGAAAGAAATTCATTCAAGGCAAGGAATCAGTAATTGCGATACGCATTTCAAACGCAATGCATTCGACCCTTGCTTAAAACTAATTATCACGGGGGTTGGAAAATACATTATTTACAACAACATTAATTAAAAATGAACATGGCCTATAAAAAATAGATAATAATAAAGCCTATAATAATACCAAGCATGATGAGCCAGCACAAATCATATACAAAGCTGCATTGCGTCAGAAAACATCATTCCGTTAATTTGAAGGGATTACAAATACGTTGTGTATTTTGAACTGCTTTCAAGCTAACAAATTATCAACTCGGATGTTTTCTGCTAATAACCTCTTAAACTGGAGGAAGCTTTCAAAAAGAAAATGCCAGAATTGGCAAATAGGAAACGAGTCGTGCTCCATCACGACAATGCGAAATCTCACACACCTTTATCAACACTTACAAACTATTGGACACTGGTTGGGAAGTGATATGTTATTCTCCATATAGCCCCGACCTTGCATCTCCGAATTATCATATATTTTGGAACTTACGAATCTTTTCAAATGGTAAAAATTTCATTAATTACGATGACCTCACATCGTTCTTTGTTAAGGTTTTGGCAGATAAACACCGGAAATTCTATCATCAGCAAGTTGGCAAAAGTCCTCAAACAGAATGGAAGATTTTTTGACTGATTTGTTTTTTTGTTTGGAAAAAAAATGAATATTAGTTTTCAGTAAAAACCGAAATTAATTTCTTGCTACCCCGATAAATCAAAATAATTTGCCGACATGCCTATAATAATACCATTAAACTTAGAATGATTTGATAAATTTCCATGTATTCATAAAGCATAATTATTGCTTTTTAACCCACAGTCAATAAGATTTTAGAAAGGATTATCAGATGAGTTAATGATAAAATTAGAATTATGAGACAAAAAACCATCTGAATCCAGTCATAAAGCAAAAATCATCCGAATCTGTTCATACGTTAACTCAGCAGTATAGCATCTTTCACAAAAGAGATCCTGGGTTAGAATTCCAAAGAAGCTCAAGTGCTTATAATTTCAGACGCTCTATAAAATACCAAAAATAAATATAGATTTAACACCGGTACGTTATTTTAAATCGTCTTAAGAAATACACTCAGCTCCTCATTCATTCGATTTTGTTCATTCCATTTCGCAGTTAAACCCCTGAATCAAATATCCCTTTTTACATCAAGGTGCACTGCATTGAACCCCCCTAAAGCGCCGCCACAAAATTGTGGCATCTCCCTATCATTTAAAAACATTGAAACCGATGAGATAAAGAAATAAAAGAAACGTTGCAAGAAAAGCATTTGGAAGAATACATTTGTTTAGAATGCTTCGCATTATGTTAAAACTTACATTTAAATGCATGAAAAATATACACTTTCTCTCTTCCTTATCCTTTCTCCGAAGCCCATAAAAACGAAATTCTGCGGTAAAGAAGAAAGAGGGGCTTTCCGATGAGAAAAACCTGCTATGACGTTGGATTTCGTCAGATGATACTTTTCTCTGGATTTTTCACTGAATATCAACACCATGAATCTTACAAATACTCAACCAAAATATGCAATATACATTGGTATTCCTAAATTAATAGAAAATGCCTAAAAGTGAAGAAAATTATAAAGAGTAATATTTAATTTATAGAATTCAAAACGTATATTTAGATTACGAGAAGCTCGTGAATCGGTCATAATGCGAAGGTATTGAAAATTTCAAAATGTCTTTTAAAATCCTCTGACAGTCAAGGTCCTAAAGTATTCCGCTGTCTGTAAGAATGTATATATACAGCTTTATAATATTGCGTGTGTACGGGTTCGTAATGGATTGAATGCCCAAGCCTATAAAAAGTTAATAAAATTTATTCTTTACACAAGAAATAACACAAAATGATGAAGTATTTCCTCACAGATATTCGTACAATATCACAATATCTCAAACCTTAAACAGAACTCAATTCAAAACAGAGAAATTTAATCCAATGTCACAGCGAATTCGCTACAATCAATAACAGCATTAAGTAAACAAAAGTTCGCTTAAAACATCTACAACTGGTTAATTTCGAAGTCAATTAACAAAAATCAGCATTATATTTTCAAATTTTCACAGGACTAGTTTCGATGGTTTTACCGAACCACAATCCTCAGGTGCAAAAGCGCAAATGAACCAGATAAGATATAATGATTAGATAAGATAAGATAAGAAAGCCTGGACAGGAGACAAGCAACTGGCGCCATCTGTTGATGAAACCAGAACTAAAACATAATTTCTTTAAAGCCTGAAGAAAACGATAAATTGGAATTCGGGTCGTTAACTAGAACAGAAAGATTTTTTTAATGTGAAATGTCTTTGAAAAATCCAGTTCACCAATGGAAGATGTTTTTTGAATAATTTTGGCAGCAAAAGAATTGAAAGTGTGAATTTCGGACCAACAATGTTGGGCGACAGAAGACTTCTGTGTTTTCTTTTTTCTAAATGCCTCATGTTCCTTAACGCAAAATTTTAAGTCTCTCCTAGTTTGGCCGTTTGTTGTTTGATTTCTAAATTAATATTTGTTCGGCGTGTTATTGTATCTTAATCTACAACTGAGCTGAAGTGTTTTAATTCGGCTTTTATAAGCATTTTAATTATTTACGAGAACATTCTGGTAAAATCTATTTTCTCGATGGCAAAAGAAATTTCGAGATATTTATTTATTAAATAACAAATGCACGCGCTCTTGTACTTTTACTTTTCCGACGTAGCTTTCTCTTCAAAAATCGTCTGCGTTGCACGGGAAAATATAAATAAATAGCTAAATAAATACAAAATCCGTAACAATATATTAAAAGTACACAAATCCCGCTATAAAGTAACAGGGATTAAAATCAAGAAAAAAATTCTTTCTCATGGTTATTTTGGGAAATGTATGCTTTGTTAGCGAAAACCTTGATCGATCAGCGGGATTAGCTGCCATCATAAGACTAAGAAGCCATTAATATGACGAACAAGTAAATGCTTTAGGAAAACTATCTTTTAGAACGATAGAACCAGTAATTGATAATGTAAATTCCCAAATATAAATAGTGGAAATTTTATGTCTCAGAGTATGAGAGCACTAATGAAACTAATCTGTACTTGGAAAGTAATTGTTTATCTCAATATTTTGTTACTCATAGATTAAAAGTAATGTGCAGTAATATACAAAAAATGTCTACAACAAGTCTAGTAGCTCTTAAATTATGAGAACTTATAGAAAGTGAAAATATCCTGGGGCTTTGGTCACATGTAAGGATTTACTTTTTTTTAATCTTACCAGTTGTTTCATGTGAAGTAACTTTACTGTCATTCTCTCTTTCCGTTTCCCTGCCAGAATGCTAATTTTTAGTTCGCACGCATTCAAATGAGGTAGGAATAGATAGTCGTTAAAGGAAGATTTGCAGATTGTTTGATCAGAGCGTATTCCGCCTAATGAAGGCCGGGTTATTAGCTGCAAATAATCGATCTGTCTGTTTTCGGCTTTTTGTTATTCTGGCCACTAGCGTTTGCCACGCCGGTATAAGTTTGAGCCTGCTTGCGCATTACCCATTTGATGTATAGCCTTTGCTCAACTTACGACTTAATTTAGTTTTAATCTCAATTCATTACTTTTGAGTTGTGCCATAAATGCTGGCTAGTTTTGAAAGCACAAGAATTGCCTTCTGTTACATTAATTAAGTTCCTGATAATAGGGTCTTTAAATGCCCATTCATACTAGTGGTTATCTGGGCTAATCAAGTCGGTTGTATATGTCGAGTAGCTCCGCTATGCCTGAAGTTCAGATTTTTCAACTCGCTCCGCTATGAAGAAAAACTGGTATTGGAGCATTCTTGGTTCGTCAGATGTCTCCGTAAGCTCAGATAAACCTTAGTCTGAACGCCTCTTTATATCTTTTTTACGGTCTCTATCTTCATGCTGGACGTAGACATAAGTTCCTCAAGATACAGCATGAGTCTCGATTAGTTTATGTTTCTCAAGAAGGTGAGTCTGTGCGCAGTTATTGTCATTATAAGACGAGGTAGCTATTACCATGCCGTCTGAGAATTCAAATTTCAAGGAAATTAACTGCAAAGCTACAGAACTAGAAAGTGCTAAAATAAGTTACTAAAGTAAATGGCCAACGAACACTGAACGCTTAATGCTTCAAAATCTTGAAGGCACGGAAGAACGTACTGATGTCATTAGTAGAACAGCTTTCAAATTATGAGAAACTGTTAAAGATTATAATACGAAAACTTCCTCTAAAATTAAAATAATAATAATAATAATGAATAAACTTTTTTAAAAAAATCCGAAAGGTTTCAGATTTTAAATTGCGTCCGAAGGTGATTTTTTTACATTTTGCGTGTTACCTTCATTTATTAAATATCATGTTCTTTGCACTAAACCGTAAAATTCAGTTCAACAGCAATATCGCAAAATAATTTTAAAATGAGTCTATCTTTAGAATTTCTGATACACCGTTACGCGCGCTTTAGATAATTTTTTTTCCCGTAGAGTGCTGTCATTGCTCGCTTTTAAATCGTTTGAGTTTTTTCATCGAACATTCGTTAAGTTTTACAAAATATGAAATAGATAACAAAATAAATTCCAAATTTCAAATTTGGGCTTCTAGATGCGCATATTCGGGTGGAAACGTACGTTATTCAAAACTGGATGGGTCTAGGTACCGTTGTTTTATCACATTTGGAGAAATAAACAAACATTTTTGAAGATTCTTCATTGTTTAATCTCTTTAAATGTAATGCAGGGCTGTAATATTTTGTGGCAACGGTTTGAAAAGTGAATCAGACTTTCAATGTTTCCGACGCAAAAATCGCAAAACGAAAACAATAGTCCTTCAGGAACAAAGTACTTTGGACTAAAACAAAAACCTTTAAGGCGAATGCGTTTCCTCACATTCTAATAAGAAAAACTCAAAGAATAAAAACGAAATCATTAACGAAAAATTATTTTATTAAATTTTGTGTGACTTGTACTTATAGTTACACACTTTGCATTTAATTTGAATAAAATATGACATTTATTCAGATGTTACCCTAAAATTAAAACTTTAAAAAATAAAAATCTGAAAGTTTTCAGAATTTAAATTACGCAGAAAGGAGCGTTTTTTTTTAACATTTTGTGTGTTGCCTTTATTTATAAAATACCATGTTCTTCGCACTTGAACAATAAAATTCATTTCAATAGCAATATCGCAAAATAATTCTAAATTGAGGATTTCTTTAGAATTTCCTACACACAGTCTCTCGAGCAGCACATAAAAATCTTTTTTCTGTACAACGTTACCATGGCACGCTTTGAAATCTTTGAGTTCGTTAGTCAAAAATCCGTTAAAGCTTTATAAAATATAAAATCGATAATAAAAGAAATTCCAAATTTCTAATTTGGGCTTCTAGATGCCCATATTCGCAGTAGGATTACGTCATTTAAAACTGGATAGCTCTCGGTACCGTCGTTTTATAACAATGCGAGAAATATACATACATATATGCAGATTCTTTATTATTTAATTTCTTTAAATATAATAGAGGGCGATAATATTTCGTGGCAACAATTTGAAAAAGGAAACGGGCATTCAGAGTGAACCGACGCAAAATTGCAAAACGAAAACAATAGTCCTTCAGGGACAAAGCCCCTCTGGACTGGAAAAAAAAAGTTCAAATCTGAAAGGATTCTACCGTTTTCTGCGTTACCTTTATTTATTAAATATCACATTCTACATACTCAAACCACAAAATTTAGTTCAAGAGCAATATCGCAAAACAATTTTAAAAGGATCAAATCTTTAGAATTTCCGATGTAGAGTCTCGTATGCTGGAGATAATTGTTTTTCCGCACAGTGTTGCCATTGCTCGCATTAAAATCGTTTAGTTCGTTAATTAAAAATTCGTTGAAGTGTTACAAAATATAAAATCGGTAATAAAACAAATTTCAAATTCCAAATTAGGTTTTCCACAAGCTCCTATTTTATGCAATACTGGGCTAATTGACGAAATTCAAACTTCGTTTTGCATGTCTCGAAAGCGCGACTTAGGATATATATTAGATTTATATATAGCTTTGTTCTAATATAAGTATTTTGACTCATAATCGGACTTTTCTGAAATAACATACCAATTTTTATTTATATTTCGATTCTACGACTCAAATTATGCCTAAATATTAAATTTTGTAAAATTTGGTGCGAAATTTACGGACAAATTCAGAAATTTAATTTGGCACATTTTATTCAGTTTGAGCCAAGAATAATTCACTTGGCGAACTTCTTAATATCTGGCAACCTATTTTCCTTCCCTTCCATTGTGCAGGTGAGGAAAAAAAATCACGTCCATCTTTCTTTTTTACATTGTCGATAAGAGGAAAAAAAGTCACATCGTTCTACTTTCAAATAATTTTAACAATGTGCATAAACCACATTTTCGTTATTATCGCTTTCGACAAATATGCCAAATTTCAAAACACGCCAATATATCAATTCACGTATACCTTCGGAAATTTTGAATAAAAAGCTATAATTGTTTGCAGGTATGCTTAGAAATACACCCACATTAAGATGATCGTAAAAATTTTATAGGTGATAATTCAAAATTGTTTTCGAAAAATTTATAAGCATTATTTAAAAATACAAATTTTTAAAACCAATCATAAAAAATGGGTGAAATTATTTGGAAAGAACCTCAATTTCCAACTATGTAAGAAGGAAGGAAATAAGTTTCATAAAAAAGAGATATTAATAAATACATATCAAATTGAATTAACAATGAGGAGTTAAAATTTTGAGAGCGAATTTTTCAAAACCTGTTCGTGCGATTTTTACAAAACTTGGCAGTTTTGTATAATTTGAGTCGTAGAATAGATATATGGAAAAATGATTGGCATGTCATTTCAGAAAGAGTCCAATTTTGTGTCAAAATACCTATATCTGAACAATACTATATATAAATGTAATACATATCATAAGTCGCGCTTTCGAGACTTGGAAAAAGCTATTTAAATTTCGTCAATCGGACCAGCAGAACGGAAGATATAGAACTGTCCCATTTTTCTTGCGCAGTGTATATACATGCATGCAGATTCTTCATTATTTAATTTCTTTAAATTTAATGCAGAGCTCTAATATTTGGTGGCAACAATTTGAAAAGTGATTCGCCATTCATAGTTTTCAACGGAAAATGCCAAAATGAAATTAATAGCCCTTCAGGCAAATTGCCCCTTTGGACTAATAATGACAAATTTTCTACACTATGCCATTAAGCATAATTTTACAAGTAAATAATTAGCTATATTTATAAGAGAAAACAATTAACATAGCATTTGAAATTAGAAATTTACGGACAGTCAATTTGTAGAGCCATAAAACAGATAAGTCATAAAAGAAATTTTGCAACGTCTACAATGAACTTTTCGTACCTCAAAGTCAGAGAGACCTGATGAGGCTCACTTGAGCCTAGAAAGCAGTTACTTAATTGTTTACCTTTGTATTACATTAAGGATCTTTAGTTTGACTAACGTTTATTTTATTTTAAAACTTTACTATCATCTCTTATTTTCTACTTTCGGCCAGAATTAACGCGTGAATATGTTTATGCAAATTGCACTTGCTAACGCTTAAGTATTTAAGCTGTGGCTTTTTGCCAAGAGCGTAGTAGAAGGAGAGAGAGTGAATCATCTTGCCACGAGTCTTCACGCGAGCTTGCCATCAATTACTGTCCACCGTTAAGGCCAGAGATTTTAATCCTCTTGAAAGCTAAAGACATATTGTAATTTCCCGCAGTTTGCGTACTACAGACGTAGTCATTTAAAAGGCCAGTCTTAGTGTTAGCCATCTGTGTAAAATGTTAAAAGTTAGCTCTTAAATTTTAGTTAGTTAGTAGTCTTTTATTTTTACGTTCAGACCACAAGTGTTGGTCTTTTTATCCCGGAGTGCGGGAGCGACTATGAAACGAGGGAAAAAATAAAGGGTAATATTAACCTTTCTCATTTTGTCGTCTTTGCTGCTCAATAAAACATAGTTTCAACTCACTGTCCAGTCAGGACACGTTATGCTCGCCAAACAAATAAAAAGGAATACGTGTCCTGATATTACCAACGATCTTACAGGAGATTCCAAATAAAAAAATATCCTGTTTACTTCTTTTTGTTTATCTTTCTTTTTTTGACGTATCTGTAAGAAAATATTTGTGACAGTAGTTTATTATTGTAAATGTTAGTTTTATCTTATCTTTCATTATTTTCTAAATCATATTTCTAATAGGGAAGGATAACGTAAGAACAAAACTATAAACAAAATCAAAGTTAGAGATTTAGATATCTTCAGGAACAGAGAATTAATGCGTTTATTCGAAAGATTCATTCATAGAACAAGACAAAAAACATACGAAGTTCCGCAGGAGCACACAGAATCTTTGCAGTACTGTGATAAACTTTTACATTGTATTAGGAAATAGTTAATTCATTACATGGTGGGAGTATTAAAGAAAAACCTCTCAAAGAAGTCCTGAGAATTTCTAATTTTTTCACATTTTTCTTTGATTTAATTAATATAAAAGTTAATCGAAAATGAATTTTGATGAATGTTCAAAACCAGTAAATTTCCTCACAATATTTCGACGGCTATGCAGCCCATAAACATCAAAACGAAATAATCAAATAGCTGCATAAAAACGTCTTTTCTTTGATTAACATTGTGAGCTTTGCTTAGTTAGAGATAAGGAATTATTGCGTTGTTTAATTCAGTGATTCTGCCCACAGTGGGCATCGACCAGCAGCAGACGACCAGATGAGACCGCTAAGCACCCAATAGGGGGCAAGGATCAAATCCGAAAGAGAAGCCGACCTCATGGGTTTTTCGTAATTTTCCCCCATATGTAGAAATAACTTCCCGAACCAAATTTTCCTTACCTTAGCTTTCTACATTGTCCTACCTCAAAATCTCTTCTTTTGAAATTTCTAAACGAAATTTCAATTCGAAAGAAACCCTCCTCCACAAGTGAAAAAAAGTCATTTCAAGTACTATCCTTCTTTAGTTTCATCTTTCGCGCGGATTGTAACAGAAAACCATCATAATAGGGACAACGATGTAAGTAGCAGTAAGAAGAGAACATCGGACATAAACAAAGGATACGGCGAGGTACACTGCGCCAAAAAAAAAGGGGGGGACAGTTCTATATCTACCGTTCTAATGGGCCGTTTGACGAAATTCAAATAGTGTGTTTTTCATGTCTCGAAAGCGAGATTTAGTATATGTATTAGATTTATATATAGCATTGTTCAAATATGGATATTTTGACACAAAATCGGACTTTTTCTGAAAAAACATGCCAATGTTTTTTCATATTTCGATTCTACGCTTCAAATGATGCAAAGTGTCAAGTTTTGTAAAAATCGCACGAGTAGTTTTCAAAAAAATAGCTCTCAAGATTTTAGCTCCTCAATGTTAATTCACCTTGGCATGCATTTATTAAGATTTCTTTTTTTATTACATTTACTTGATTCCTTCTTATATAGTTCGAAATTTAGGTGCATTCCAAATAAATTTGCCCATTTTTTATCATTTATTTTTTAAATCTGTATTTTTAAATAAATTTATAAATTTTTCGAAAACAATTTTGAATTATAGCCTATAAAAATTTTACAATCACCTTAAAGTAGATGTATTTCTAAACATACCTGCAAAAAATTAAAGCCTTTTAATTCCAAATTTCCGAAGATATACGTGAATTTATACATTGGCGCGTTTTGAAATTTGACATATTTGTTGTAAGCGATAATAACGTAAATGTGGTTTACGCATTTTGTTAAAATTATTTGAAAGTAGAATGATGGTGATTTTTTTCCCCTCGTCTAGAATGTAAAAAGGCAGGAACGATGTGACTGTTTTCCTTCATTGCACAATGGATGGGAAGGAAAATAGGTTGCCACATATTAAGAAGTTCGCCAGTAAATTATTTTTGGCTCAAACTGAAAAAAATTCGCCAAGTTAAATTTTTGAATTTCTCCGTAAATTTCGGACCAAATTTACAAAATTTAATATTTAGTGTTACGCACGAACGTGTGTGTCTATTATAACTGTTGAATGTTTATTTTGTTTGTATTATATCAACCTATGTTCAGCCAAATTTTATTAAAATCTGTCCAGTAGTTCTGAAGATCGTAGATCAAATATGAAAATTCTCTTAATGTATTCCACCAGTGTATTTCAAAGAACGAGAAAATCTTAGGCATGAAAAACCATCTTCGAAAAAATTACAATGCTCTTGAAGTATTCTGAAATTTTCATTTTGTTCTTCTAACTACTTTCAACAGCGAACTTACTCACATTATTTGAAACACGAAGAAACTTAATATCGTTTGGCACGGAAAGAAGATGAAAGAATAAACAACGTTCGATAACTAATGTAACAGAAATTGAGTTTTTCCCGAGCATTAATTTATCATCCCAGAAGAAAAGAGCCGCAGGCTTAGGACTTAGTAAAAATTTTATATTGCAAATTTAATACATCTTGGCTTTCCTGTTTTAGCAAGAGTTGTAATAATTTTATTTGTCTTTAAGATTTTAGATAAAAGAAATATCATGTCATTTTAAAAAAAGGTAGTACATTTATGTACCTTAATATAAAGCAGAGTTTTTATGTATAATCTTCAGGTGGTGTAATTTACGATAAAATAATATCATAGTAACTTTCCTACCACTTATTGTTTCCATTTCGAGTACGTAATTTTTCAACACTAGCAGCCTGCGCAACCACTTGTGCATCGTCTACGCCTGCGCATCGTTTAAATAATTATGAGAAAAGGAATATAATATATATATATATATATATATATATATATATGTATGTATATATAATGATTTTAATGAATAGAGCAGAATCGTTAAATAAATTTACATTTAGAATAGAAAGAAAACACATCAATGTGACAATCAAAATCTCTGAAACAAGACCTATACGTGGCGTACATTTACTAAAACACTCAATCGATTTCGAGGGCAGCTACAGGTCCCTCCTCATCAGGAGAACAAAATTTCCGCCATCTGTCGGCAAAAATAATAACCACGACTTATGTTAATAGAATTTTAAAAGCGTTAGGAAGAACTGGATTGGACTTAAAAATCATTCACAAAACATGCTAAATTATTGTGAATATTAGAAGCCTCTAGAAAATCCAATTCACCAACGAGAGAAGCTTTTGGTATAATTTTTGCAGATCCAAAGTCAAAATTATGATTGAATTTCCAACTATAATACGCTATTGAAGACTTGTTAATTTCGCCCTTTCGGACATAAGATTCGTGTTCCTTGATACGAAATTTTAACGCTCTTTTTGTTTGGCCAATATATCTCCAGTCACACTGACACGATATACTATAAAGTCTCCGAGAATTAAGGTCAGAAACGCAATCGTTTAGAGTCGAACGGTGAATTTTATTGATGGGGAGAAACTGACCTGAAAATTGTATTTCTGGAGAATCCGTGCAACTTTATAACTAACAGAAGGATAAAATACAAGCATGATAAGGTCATTAATATTATTTCTAACAGTGGAATGTCTTCTATGAAAGGAATCTGAAAATTTTTTAACGGCTTTATCAATGATCACGGAAGAAAATCCTCGGTTAATAGCAAGTGCTTGTAAATAATCAAGTTCATTGGTGAGCAAGGATTCTGAGGACTTAAAGCGCGCGAAATACATAATAGTAAAAAGAAGCCATTTTTTTGCTTAACAGGACGGCATGACTTAGCATAGGGTGGTAAACAAACTGCAAAGGGTTTACGGTACACAGTAGTGCTAAAATCAATTTCATTGCGGATTATAAGAATATCAAGGAAGGGGAGGGAATTGTTGGATTCAATTTCAAGAGTGAATTGGATGGCTAGATCAATTGAATTTATAATAGATAAAATCTCGGATAAATCTTCTTTATTACCATCAAAAAGTGCGAAAGTGTCATCTACATAACGAATCCAGAGACGAAAAGATAGTTTATCAAATAATTTTACCTCGAAATAGTGCATAAAAAT
Source organism: Stegodyphus mimosarum (assembly GCA_000611955.2). Taxonomy (NCBI): domain Eukaryota; kingdom Metazoa; phylum Arthropoda; class Arachnida; order Araneae; family Eresidae; genus Stegodyphus; species Stegodyphus mimosarum. The sequence goes on from KK117157.1 coordinate 63,433, forward strand.
GTCAGTTAATATTCAAAAGGAATATAAACAAAAGGAGAGAAACATACCCAAGTCTGAAAAACCAATAGCCACGTGGAAAAAAGTAACGAAAGTCAAAATGGTGCACGTGATAAAACGATATAAAGTAGAACTTCCTCGAAAATGCCTGTTGATAGCACAAATTAGAATAGAAAGGAAACACACCAATGTGACAATCAAAATTGCTGAAACAACCTTGTATTTGGCGTACATTAAATTTACATTTCTATTTAGACCTCTCATGATATAAATTAATTAAATAAAAATTATTAAATTTTATTTAAAAATTTATTAAATGTTATTTAAATTAATTAAATAAAAATTAGGAGAAATATTCTCAAGAATTGCGTCTATTGCTTTTGAATCGCTTAATTTTTTATTCAATAAAACACAAATTAAATTTGATAGTTAAATATCTTACGCTTTGCTGAATGGCAACAAGCTGGTGAGTGGATATAACAAGTATTCTGTTTGAGACAGGGGTAACACATTGCTTCCAAACAGCCGGAGAATTTCTAGATTAAAATCGAAAGATAAATATCTTAAATTTTTACTTCCTTGCACAAAGTAAACGAAGCATTGTAATTGCGAAAATTTTCGTGTGCCACACTCTCTCGAAAATATCCATTTTGACCTCTACCGAATGCAATTTAACGATGGTTTGCGTGACATCTGCACGTAAGGACAGGACAAAGGACTTTTTTTTCACCGAACGAATTATAAAACTGATTTAAAATGGATTCAGAAGAGATTTTTTTTCATGGCTTCTGTACGTACGTATGTATCTCGCATAACTCAAAAACGATTTGCCTCGGGCTGAAATTCTGTATATAGGACTGCTATAACATGCAGTTGTGAACCTCCCTTTGTGTTTGCAATCGGCCCATAAAAGTGTATATATATATACTGACTATACTGACTATATGAGCCCAGTTTTTTAGTTATCGGATCCACGAGCTCGTTTTTTTATATATTGGTAAATTGTGCCTTTTTTGCTTTAAAAATGATGGAATTGTGGTGTTTTAATCTTCCGGTTAAGGTTTTTACGCCTTTAGTTAATCTGCATGTGATAGTCGCAGAATTATCAACAATTTAAAAGTTGTTGAAGTGATACTAAGCCTAAAGAGGCCTCCATTTGTTTACGTTTGAAACTCTTATGTGACTGCGAATTAAGTCAGTTTATGAACGAACGTCTGTGTCTTTTTGCTGAGTGGGACGAAAAGAAAACTTTCAGTTTTCTGCACTGAAAAATGTGCCTTCTTCCCGCTGGCCGAGTTGATTGTTTTTGCGTGCAAAGTCTAATTTGAATCGAAAAATTGTTTTTAATCGTTTTAACTGTATTTGGTGTTTTATATTTTTGTATATTTTTTAGTTTTTAATATAGCTATTTTGAGGTTTTAGGCATTTTTGCCTTTTCGCGAAGTAACGATTGAATGAGAAGTATATGTTTAATAAAATTGGAGGAAATAACTTTTAAGTTTAAATGAAATGCAGGAAGAGCTGCGTATAATTTAATATTCCGTAAAATGAAATCATGCGGTGTATACATCAGATTTTTGTATTCTTATATGTTGGTAAATTGTGCGTTTTTTGCTATAAAAATCATTGAATTATGCTGTAATTATCTTCTAGTTAAGGTTTTTATGCCTTTATTTAACCTGAATGCAATAGTTGTAGAATTATCAACAATATAAAAGTTGCTTAAATGCAGCTAAGGCTAATTTTTCATGATAGCAGCCCTTTATTTTTACATTTGAAACACAGCAGAATAGCGAATTAAGTCAGTTTTTGTCACCTCAGTGTCTTTTTGCGCAATGGGACAAAAAGTAAACTTTCAGCTCTGTGAACGGAAAAATTTGTCTTCTTTCCCCTCTAGCCGAATTGCTTGTTTTTGCGTAGAAACTTTAATTTGAATCTTAAATTTTTTTTATTGTTTTAACTATATTTCGTGTTTTATATTTTTTTGTATTTTAAAATGTTTCGTAAAGATATTTAGAGGTTAATGCGTTTTTGCCTTGCTGCGAAGTGAAAACTGAATTAATTGAATGAGGTTGAAATTACTTGAATTCATGTGGTGTACACATCAGATTATTCAAATGGCATCAGTCTGGAGTGCTGCACAGAAAAATCAAAGCGGTTAGAATAAATCAAGTAAGCCTCCCTCATATGTCCCTTGCAATGAAAATGAAGCCATAAACGGTGACAGTATGACATCAGGACTTATCATGATCGCTGTCATACGGAAACTTCCTTTTAATTTTATTTATATTCTAATAAATGCTGTGTCCATAATAGCTACCATTCACAGAACTTTCATTAGTCTCTGTTTCTAATTCCAATATTTAACAAAAATGTTTTTCGCATTAGCATAGTAAAATCACAAGCTCTGGAAATAACTGTTAAAAATTCAATAAAATCCATGTAAGTATAAATGGTAAGTATAAGAGAAATCTGTATGTCTCTAAAATCTAGAAAAACAGAGATAAATTTATAGTCATTTTATGGAAATTATGCCTAAAGACACCTTTCTGATCTTGCGTACATTGATATTTGCTCTCAACGTCAGTGTAATTTTATTTAACAATATGTTTCGTAGTGTTCTCCGTACGCTACATGGCGGCCATGATAAGTCGTGACGTCAGGTTGTTGACATTTCCTTTGCTTCATTTGCTTACTCCATCTATTCTAGCCTCCTTGATAAAAATGTTATATTTCAAACAGTGTTGCCTTTTTTCACTTTCAGATCCCTGAGTTTGTTGAGCAAAATTTATAATATATATGAAATAAATAAGAACAAAAATTGAAATTAAAAATTCCGAGTTCTAGGAGCACATGTTCGTATCGAGGACTACGGTGGTTATTAAGTTTGGTGGCTGTAAGTGCCGTCCTATTTCCGCAGTTCGAAGAATATACATTCTCTATTAGGTTACAGTAGAGATTAAACAAATGTCTGCCAGTCCTTCCAATTAGAGATTAAGAATTAATTTTTTTCTGGATATATTTCAATATTAATAAATAAAAAACAGTTAGAAGTATGTGTTAAATGTTTAGATTTTATACAGAAAATAAGCAACATACGACTGCATTAAAGAAAAAGGAACAGAAATTATTTACGTAAAATGTATGAGCAGTGTAAGCTAATCGTGCTTATTTATCTGTTCCTTAAATAAATTAAATAGAAGCTAAATACAAAAATCTGAAAGCTTTCAAATTTAACATCACACCTAAAGAGACTTTTCTTAACGTTTTGTGAGTTACTCATTTATTTATTAAATATCATGTTCTTCCCACTCAAATTATAAAATTCCGTTCAACAGCAATGTCACCAAAATAATTTTAATGTGAGTATATCTTTTCCGAAACACACTCCCACGCGCTGAAGACAAAAATGTTTTTTTCCCAGCACTGTGTTGCCATTGCTTTCTTCAAAATCGCTTAGTTTGTTAATCAAAAATTATTTTACAAAATATAGCTTTACAAAATATGAAATAGGTAATAATCCAAATTCCAAATTTCGGCTTCCAGATGCGCATATTCGGGTGAAAACGTACGTTATTCAAAATCGGATGGCTCTAGGTACCTTTACCTAACCACAGTGCGAGAAACATACATACATTTATGCCAATTCTTCATTATTTAATTTCTTTAAATATAATACAGGGCACTAATATTTGGTGGCAACAGTGTCAAATGTGAATCGGACATTTATAGTGAACCAAGGCAAAATTCCAAAACGAATTTAAAAGTCCTTCAGGCCAAATTTCCCCTTTGGACTAAAAATAAGAATCTGAAAGCTTCCAGATTTTACATTACCCCCAAAGGGGCGTTTTTTTAACGTTTTGTGTGCTACCTTTATTTATTAAATATTATATTCTTCGCACTTAAGCCATAAAATTCAATTCAACAGCAATATCGTGTAATAATCTTTAAATGAGTATATCTTTAGAATTTCCAATACACAGTCTCGCGCGCTGGCAGTAAAAATGACTTTTTTTCCCGTGCAGTGTTGCCATTACTCGCTTAGAAAACGTTGAGTTTCTTAATCAAAAACTCATAAATAAAATATGAAATATATAATAAAACAAATTCCAGCTTGCACATTTGGGCTTCCAGAGGCCCATATTCCTTTGGAAACGTACCTTATTCAAAATTGGATGGCTCTAGGCACCGTTGATTTATCACAGTGCGATAAACATGCATACATTTATGCAGATTCTTCAGTATTTAATTTCTTTAAATACACTGGTGTGCAAAAATTAAGGACGAAGTCGAAAAATTAGCATATCAGCTGAACGAACAGGCAGAGCGGACAGAAAGACCAATCAGGAGATTAAGCAAGGTGATGTACGGTAGCACATGCGCAGATATGCAGGTAGATGTAATGGGGGGATGTCTGAGTAGTATAAAGCATGTTGTCGGTGTAAGATCAGTATTTCTGGCAAAGAGATTGCATGTCGTATAGCAGTTAAAATCACACCGAGTTCCTGTCTCAGCGAGAAATGGCGAATAATCAATCTGTTAGACGACATCTGGATGCTTTTACCCGAGGTCGAATCATTGGGAAGTTAGAGGAAGGCCGCAGTGTGACAGGTGTGGCTGCAGAGTTCGGAATTGCTCACAGCATCGTTTCACGACTTTGGAGAATATTTCAAACTACAGGAACAGCTATCCGGGGGTTTAATAGTGGTCGTCCACGACGAACCACACCCGCAGATGACCGGTATATTTCCTTACAGGCCAGAAGAAACAGGCGGCAGACAGCGGGAGAAATCGCTAGACACACGACACAGGCGATTGGACGACCGATATCGAGTTTTATCGTGGCCAGAAGACTGCACGGTGGTGGTCTGTTTGCCCGACGCCCTGTACGGTGTGTACCTCTAACGCCTGCCCATCGGAGAAGGCGTTCTCTGTGGTGCCGGGAACAACGGAATTGGAGAGACAATGAATGGGGACGAGTAGTCTTTACAGATGAGAGCAGATTTAGTCTGAGTTGCGATTCTAGGCAATACACATCTGGACAGAGCGAGGAACACGCAATAACCCCTTCAACATCATCAAAAGGGACTGTTTTGGAGGTCGCGGCGTTCTCGTTCGAGCAGACATCATGCTTGGTAGCCGGACCGACCTTCATATCTCCCAAGGAGGTTCGTCACCTGGGACTGCTATTGTAACGAGGTTCTTCTTCCTTACATGCGTCTTTTCACAAGGGCTATGGGTCCTCAGTTCCTCTTCATGGACGACAACGCTCCACCTCATCGCACAGTTACTGTCGAAGAGCTGTTGGAGAGTGATTCGAGCAGACATAATGCTTGGTAGCCGGACCGACCTTCATATCTCCCAAGGAGGTTCGTCACCTGGGACTGCTATTGTAACGAGGTTCTTCTTCCTTACATGCGTCTTTTCACAAGGGCTATGAGTCCTCAGTTCCTCTTCATGGACGACAACGCTCCACCTCATCGCACAGTTACTGTCGAAGAGCTGTTGGAGAGTGAAGATATTGAACACATGGATTGGTCGGCAAGGTCTCTGGATCTAAATCCCGTCAAGCATGTACGGAACTTACTAGGGAGACTCGTGGTAGCACGTAACTTATCGCCAGTAACGATTCCGAAACTGCGATTGGTGCTACAAGAGGAACGAGCAGCAGTGTCTCAACAGCTCATTAACAACCACATATCCAGCATGCACAAATGATGTGTGTGCTAGCAAGCCGGCATCTGTCATCAAACTATCGCTTCAAGAATCGTCATCGTTTCGTCCAAGCCCTTGGTGGCAGTTGTTGAACCGGTTTCTGCCCTCTTCGCAGCTGGGACTTCAAGGGTGAAGGAAGGGCTTCGGCCTGTTTCTTCACCGACTGTCTTTTTCAGCTACGACCTCGTTTCATGATGCACGTTTAACTGTCCTGAAAAGTCCGATGATATGGTTCCTGATTTATAGAAAGCCAACTGTAGTTTTTTTTATTGAATATATTCATTCTATACGAAGTTTCTGAAAATTTATCCAGGATTGAGTGACGTTTTTTAAGCAAGAATCATGAACGATCTCATTGTGCAATATAAGGCTCATCCATTGTCTATCGCCACGTGGTGCACTGCTCCAAATTAATTCACTGGTAGAAGCTTCAAAATCAGAAGAAATTTCAAGACAAGTTTATTGCTGCTCTACATATATTTTCGATTCCAGGTTTTTCGTGATTTATAGAAAGCGATGCAAATAGATTGTGCTTGTGCAAATAGTGTATCGTTAAACGAATGGACGTTCTGCATTTATAGTAGGACTATAGTAATGATCTGATGTTTTAATTTTCTTGTTTTATTTGTGTGAGCTCAGCAGTAATATTTTTGATAGGAAAAATAAATAGAGTGAATTGTAGATGATTAACTTGTATTTTCTTCTTCAACTATCACAACGTCTGGGGTAAGTACATTATTTTACTATCCTCTGTAGGTCACATATTTTATCCCTATCATTCGGGTTATTGTGGAAACAACGTGATGTACTATTAATCACATATTTTATCCCCATCATTCGGGTTATTGCGGAAACAACGTGATGTACTCTTAATCACATGTTATAATCCTATACTGGAATGTACTCTTAATCACATGTTATAATCCTATACTGGGTAGTTGGATTTCTTCATTCTTATTCGCGGTTCATCGCTGATAAAAGTGATATTCAAAATTTTGGTTATCACTTGTACACCAGAATAATTATAATTAATATTTCTCATAACCTACAGAAATTAACACAATTTTCATTACATAAGAAAATAAAACATTTAAGTATTTTTACTACATATAAATAATTTTTACTACAATGTGAAACCTGCCTAGCAGTCGGGGGAGATCATATCGCCTATTAAAGACCGGATGTTTCTTGCTGGACACCCATCACACGGATGTTTGGGCCTTCAGTCGCATTGCGCTCCATGCTACTTTTTCAATAAAGCTTCTTTTTATCCCTCTGATTTCTCTTTTAGTAAGTGTTGCTTACATTACTCATGTCCTTACGTATTGGGGATCTTACGGTATTAAATGTGTTGATTTGGAAAGCTTTTGTACAAAGTTATATTGCAAAACCGTCTCGTCCTTAATTTTTGCACAGCAGTGTATAACACAGTGTCTTATATTTAGTGGCAACAGTTTCAAAAGTGATTCGCCGTTTACAGTGAATCAACGCAAAATGCCAAAACGAAATTAATAGCCCTTTTTGGTTAACGCATTTTGGTTTAAAAAAAATCAGTAAGATTCAATTCCAAAAGCGTTCAAGAACGTCTAGATATTACATATTTAACATAAATTGAACAATAGTTTGTTTTATTCTCGTCTTGCAGAAAAACTGCTTTTAACGATGCTGAAATTCCCCGCGCCGACTTTTATTATAATCCGATTAGGCAGGGATTTCCAACTACGTAATCTCTGCTTTCTACATTTCAACCTCGATTCCAATTCTTTGCGGCAAAGCGTTTCGAAGATTTCGGATTCGTCTTTTAGATTCCTAGATTTCCTTTGCTCCAAATTCTTGGAAATATTTATCATAATCTTGATTGATAACCTAACTAGAACCACTTTTGTATTTGTTAAACATTAAAAAGGAATAGATTCGTATTTTTAAAATTTGGTAATTTAAGTTTATTCACTAATATGAAATATATGTTTCCCATAGTGCTAATGTATATTATGTATATTTGTAACATATACCGAAATATAAATCATGTAAGAATTTGTAACATACGGACAAATGTATTCCATGAAAAGGAAAATTAAATCACTGTTAATTACATAGATAATATCAAGATGCAAGAGAAACTCGCCGACGTGGAAAATAAGACAGGCAAATCGACAACCTTGTATTCCGCGTAGATTTTCTAAAATCCCAATCGATTTCGAGGGCGAAACGGGTCCCCCTTCATCAGGAACAAAAAATTCTGCAAAGGCAAGAAAACGAATAACGATCATATTTATACACACAGGCGACCAATGGAAGAGTTGACATCTATCGGCAGAAATATTAGCGAAAAATGAAGGCCTAAGTTAGTAGAATTTTGAAGACATTAGACAAGGCTGGATTGGAGTTTAACAAAATTGACTAAACAGGATAAGTTTTTGTGAATGTGAAAAGCTTCAAGAAAATCCAATTCCCTAATAGAACCAGCTTTCTGGATAATTCTAGCAGAACCCAAATCAAAATCGTGATTGAATTTCCAACTATGATTAGTTACTGAAGATTTGTTAATTTCGCCCTTTCGGACATAAGATTCATGTTCTTTTATGCGAAACTTTAATGCTCTTTTCGTTTGGCCAATATAATTTAAGCCACACTGACACGATATGCCATAAATTCCCCAAGAATTAAAGTCAGAAATAGAATCTTTAAGAGCCAAACCTCGAATTTTATTTATAGGCGAGAAAACAACATGAAAATTAAACTTGTTTAAAATCCGTGCAATTTTGTAACTGATAGAAGGATGAAATGGATGCACAACAAGGTTATTAATATTTTTTGTAGCATCAGAATGTGTTCTTAGATGGCACGATGAGAACTTGTGAACAACTTTATCAATGACTACTGAAGAAAATGCTCGGTCAAGGGCAACAGATCTTAAATAATTGAGTTCCTTAGATTTTACAAAATCTACGCCGAATACAAGGTTGTCGATTTGCCTGTTAACACAGATAATAGATGAAAAAATTAACATGAATGCTCTCTAACAAAGACACTATTTTTCTTTCTTTTCTGCAACCTAGCTGTACTATTGTAATATAATGGCATAGAAAATGTACGCAGGGTTTTAAATCCCACACTGTTTTACTTCTGCTACATTACGTCGAACATTGTTCTAAAGAATGCATCATTTCAATGTGATATTCTTTACAAGGAGTAATCAGAAAATGAATGAAATCTTTTTCAAACATTTCTTGTAAAACAATATTTATGGCAGTAACATGTTTTGGTTTATTCTATTTGTTGTTGTTGTGACGTATCTCACTTTGTAGCGTCATTAGGTTATTTCGAAGCAGGAGGCCGAGACTCGAACCACAGATGTCTTGAACATGCGCCGAGTGTGGTGACCACTACACAACGAAGGCATGCCAAAAAGACAGGAGAAATACCTTATACAGCATATATATATATATATATATAT
>KK117157.1:72667-84485 GCA_000611955.2 Stegodyphus mimosarum
ATTTTTGGATCTTATAGACAGAGAGACTAAGATTAACTTTCATATCCAAATCCGGTACCAAAAAAACATCTTCTTTATTTTTATCATTAATATGTACTAGAATAAATTTAATCTATTTGAAGGAAAAAAACAGTTATTTGCTTTAATAATGAATCATATTCTTTTTAACAGTTGGCTGAGATCCCTGTAAAAGCTCAACTAAAACATAAATGAAGTCATTATGCTGACTGCAGCCGTTTTAGTTCAGTGTTATCAAAGCATTGCGGCTAGCTGTCTTTTGCAGCAGAAGTTGTCATTATAACATTAGAAGCTGAAATCTATTGTTTTGATTTCCAAACAGGTAAAGTTACAGTTAAATACAGCATTCCATTGCTGAGCGGCTTGCTCTTTGAACTTTAGCATTTCTCAGAACAAATCAGCAGATGGAACATTGAATCAACTACCTATTTTTAAAATATATTTGTATATGAAAATAAATTACCAATCTATGTTTGGTAGGATGGGAAGTTTGCGAAGAATTGACTTGGGAGCATAAACATATTTTATACAAAATTTCAATACCTATCCTACATTGGCAAAATAATGATAAGCAATGATGGAAACAAAAGCTGTGAGGAATATTCTATTTGCATTACGAAAACCTTTTTTAAATTGCTATCGCATCTCATGCAATAAAACTCTGATAAAGACACTATCAGCGCCAACAGATGCGAACAAAGAAATTACAGTGTTTCAAAAGCGTAAAGAAACACCTCCCTCTCGACTGTACTTGGCTGCAGACATTGGAAGCAGACTCATCCCATTCTGAACACAAAAGAACACAATCCGCCCATCTTTCTACATTCTTTTTATCCGATACAGCTCAGCTCGTGCTAGGAACTATTTTTTCTCACGCAAGAACACAATAAAACCGGAGCGGTGCTCAGGACAGATGTTTCGGATTGGCGCTATCCTCGCTTCAAGCGATTTCCTATTGAGCTGCTCTATTAATATCTAATTAATCGTAGAGAAAGTATAATAGAATGACGTCATTATTTCTGGAAAAAGACATCGAATTGACGACATCTTTCTGCCGATGACCGTTTGGATAAAATCGTCAATGGTGTGACGTAATCGTTGTAGCCTGTATTTGATCGCGTCGCTTTCACTGACAGACTAGACAGTTCCATAAAAGGTTAGTGAGAAAAAGATAAAGAATGTATAAACATTAACGTCTGATATTAATGGTATCTTGCATAAACAATGTTATATTTAAGATAAAACTATTTCGTTACTAACCTGTTGTAAATTATTTTTAAGTAGCTCAGGCTCAGAGAATTAAAAACTTCTGCCTGAGCTATAACTTATTTTAATGGTTTTAAACCATAAAAATTTAATACATTTAATGATGATTCAGTATGTTAGAAAAACCATTAATATTAGTTTTAAATCGTAAGAATATTAAAATACTTTATTTAGTTAGCGTTTGATAGCGAAAAGGAGTTCGCTGCCTTGTAGCAAGGAAATATGTTAAGCTTCGAACATTGTAGAATATTAAAAACTGGTTTCAAATTATACAAAACTCTAACGTTAAATATTTCCAATATTGAAAGAAATTTCTAATTATTAGTAGATTCCATTCTTGTTAGACCAGAAGGGCATTAACCCCGATGGGCTATTAATCTCGAAACTGGAGTTTGTATTGCCCAGAATAACTAAAGAGGTTAGAATAGATGGAGTAAACCTGGAATCATGAAATTGAAGCCAAGGAAATGTCAGCAATCTGACGTCAAGACTTATTATGGCTGCCATACAGCGTAACAGTAAGATTAAGAAACATATTGTTAATTAAAATTACACAGAATTTGAAAACAAATATCAATGTCCACAGACTTAAACAAGGGTCTTTAGGCATTATTTGCAAAAAATATCATTCAAACTTCCCCTTATCTTCCAAGTTGTAATACACAGGTAATGCATCTGTATTACAGTTACCCTTTACACATTTGCATGTACACTGCGAAAAAAAAATGAGACAGTTCTATTCTCCCGTTATACTGGGCCGATTGCCGAAATTCAAATTGCGTTCTTCATATCTCGAAAGCACGACTTAGGATATATATTAGATTTATATATAGCATTGTTCTAATATAGGCATTTTGACACAAAATCGTATTTTTACTGAAACGACATGCGACTTTTTTTAATATTTCGATTCTACGACTCAAATTATGCCTAAATATCATATTTTGTAAAATTTGATGCGAAATTTACGGAGAAATTAAACAATTTATCTTAGCGATTTTTTTTCCTTTCCCCAGTTTGGCTAAGTTCTTAATTCATAGCAAATTATTTTCCTCCTTTTTATTATAGACGAGAGGATAAACGTCATCGTCATTATTTCAAATAATTTTAACAAAGTGCGTAAACCACATTTGGTGTTTTTATCACGTATAACAAATAATTTCAAAACGCGCCAGTATGTAAATTATATCGTAGAAAATTTTGAATGAAAAACCCGAATTTTTGCAGGTATGCTTAGAAATACATGTACGTCAAGATGATGATAAAAATGTTGTAGATTGTAATTCAAAATTTTTTTCGAAAAATTTATAAAAATTATTTAAAAATACAAATTTAAAGAATAAATCATAAAAAATTGGCCAGTTTTATTTAGAATGAACCTAAATTTCGAATTTCTGAAGAAGAAATCAAGTAAGTTTAATATAAAAAGAGATGAGATATTATTAAATATACATTACATTTAATTAACACCGATGAGCTAAAATTTGAGAGCTAAGTTTTTAAAAAATACCCTTGCGATTTTTACAAAACGTGGCAATTTTGCATAATTTAAGTCGTAGAATAGAAATATGGAAAACAAATGGCATGTCAGTTCAGAAAAAGTCCGATTTGTGTCAAAATACCTTCATTAGAATAATGCTATATATAAATCTAAGACATACCCTAAGTTGCGCTTTCGAGATATGAAACACGCAAGTTGAATTTCGTCAGTTGGAACAGCAGAACGGGAGATTTAGAAATGTCCATTTCTTCTTCTTTTTTTTGCGCAGGATATCTAGATTTTATTAAATTTGGATGAGTTATTTGCAATTCTTGTGATTTTTCTATATATTAAGTGCGAAATATGTTAAATATTAAAATCCGAATGGATGACTTATAAACTCTCAGTAATGAAAAATTAGTTACCGATTAGAATGAAAACAAAACCAACCAAAAGTCCGCTTATGGTAGCGACCATGATGAGTCGTGACGTCATAACGTAACGTTTCATGGCTTAATTTTTATTTCATGGAATATACGGAGAAGGCCATATTCCTATAACAGGAGTATCAGATTTCAAACTGTTGCCACTATTTACTGTCAATCTGTATTATCATTAAAGACATTAAATAATGAGGAATCTGTGTGTATGTATGTACGTATGTAAGTTCCTCGCTTTGTGAAAAAACAACGGTATCATTAAATTTTGAATAACGTCACGATGTCATCCAAATTTGATCCACGTGAACATGTGCATCTGGAAGCCCGAAGTTTGAATTTCGAATTTTATATTTTATATCTTGTAAGACTTTAATGACATTTTTGATAAACACACACAATAATTTGAAAGCAAGTACTGGCAACACTGTACGGAGTAAAATATTTTTGTCTCCAGCACATGAGAGTGTGCGTCCGAAATCCTTAAGATATACTGTTTTTAAATATTTTGCGACTTTGCTGTTGAATTGAAGTTTATGTGACGCAAATGCGAAGTACGTCATATCTAATAAATAAAGTTAAAACACAAAACGTTAATAATAAAAAAACCCAAAGCCATTTCAGTAAGAAAACAACATTGACTGAAAATTGTAGAAAAACCTATACCAATACTTAACACTGCATAGGAAATTCTAAACACAGACTGCTTTTAAAATTTTTGTGATTAAAAGCAGTCTGCTGCTGGATAATATTTGGCGGAGGTGCGAAGAAAATAGTGCTTACTAACAAAGCTAGCAGGAGTCAGCCCGTAGAAGACTGGCAGACTGCGAGCTCAGCGAGAGCGTAAAGAGCTTTAACAAATCCTTTTGGGCCGCCGGAAAAATTAAAGTAGTAGATTTCCACAATAACTACAGTATCTTTATGACAAAGAACCGTCAAGAAGGGCTTCTGTATAGAAGCATTGCTGTTGATAAATTCTTCAAGGACAAATTAGGGTGTCCCAACCGGTATAGTGGTTAATGGAGCCTACTGCGATACCGATGGTCCCGACTTCGAATCCCAGAGAAGGCATGATTGTAACTATCCCTTCCCTTCATAGGAGGCAAAGAGGGATAACCCATTAGGTGCCTCCATAATAAAGGGACCACCGATTCTGGCTTTAGCATTGGCCAACGTCCACGATGTCTAGTGGCGGCCACTGGAAAATAAATAGAAATTTTTAGACTAATTTGGTAAAATTAAAATACATTATTCAGAGTTGATCAAAGCCTGTACACATCTGATTAAACAAAAGCATCTGACATCCAAAAAGAGCTTTTGGTTTGGATACGACGTGTTACAGTTTTAATCAGTTAAGCTGTCAGTATTAAAATATCTTGAAGAAATTAAGATTTTCCATTCTTTTATCTCGAATGGTATATAATTCGTAATTGTGAACTAGCACATTTCCTCCGTTTGGGATTTAATGATTGCTTAAGTCGTAGCCTGTGCCGGAAATTTCGGCGTTCCTCCTTTGCTTTCTATTTATAATACAGAAGTAGTCATGAATTATTAATGCTTGTACTAACTATTTCAGTTGTTGATTACCATAATGAACGGAGTTTACTTCCGAGATTTATATTCATCCCAGCTATGCATTTAATCGATAGTCACGCTGAATATTTTACTCTGGAGGTTAATCGCTTTCGCTAATTGTAACTCTAAATTAATTATGTGGCTTGAGAAGAAACAAGAGTTTGTAATAATTAACTGCAATTTCAATCGTCTGCACACCTGGTGTCAGGTAAGGGAAGCTATCATAGAAATAATATATCAGACCGCTTAATGCTATTATATATAGAAAGAATTATTCTTTATATTTTGTAGAAGAATAATATTATAAACAATTATTTTTATATAAATATGATTTTCTTTACTAGATACATAAGGCTCTAGAAGTATGTTTTATTGTTTACAATGAGGTTGCAAATTATCACTAGGTTGTACTATAAGGTATATCTCCCAACTTTTTCTCATGCCTTCATAATGCAGTCGTCAGCCGCTGGCCGCGTATTCCAGAGGTCGGTGGTTCGAGTCCCGGCGAAGGCGTTGCTCATTTTTCATGACTCCTGCTTCAAAAGTACCTAATGTCTCTACAATTGGCGCCGGAACTAAAAGGCGGTGAATGATAATCCTTCAACAGCGGGATTTGGCGGTTGGGTCCTCTGATCACCAGTCGTCCCTTAAAAGGGCAGTATATAAGGCATTTCTCCCGCCTTCTTCGCATGCCTTCGTGGTGTAGTGGTCAGTACGCTAAGTGCATATTCCAGAGGTCCGTGGTTCGAATCCCGGTTCCAATCCCCAGAATAAGAAATAAGAAACTAAACTATAACTATCTAAAGGAGACTTAGCCAAAGCTAAACATTGAGTATCTAATGCAGTTGGCCCTTAATTTAAACTATCCGGCGAATGTCAAAATGCAAGTAGTAATGCGGCCGAGCGTAACAGCTCCAAGAAAGTCTTAGCCCGAAGGCAACACGCGGTACTAAGGATTCCTGGCCCTCTCTAACGAAGTAAGTTGAGCCTTTCTTAAATACTTCTTCTAACTTATTTGCATTCGACGCGATTCTAAAAATTCATTCTGGTATGAATATTAAGTGGAATCAAGAATTGATAGGAAAGGGGCATTAATGTTAAAATAACTGTTATAAAATTAAAATATGTCTTACACTATGAATTAAATGCATTTAACTCACATAACTCAGATTTGTAATTAATCAAATAAAGTAATCTGAGTTAATGAAAACTGCTTTTATTTCTTTTTAATTGTGCCCGATATTAAGCAATTTTAGTTCAGAACAAAAGGATTTTATGTGGCTTCGAGTGATAAAGCTCTGGAAAGTTGTTGTTTTTCAGGCTCTAATTAAATAAAATAAATTAAAAATAAATAAATTAAAATAAATCTAAATAAATTAAAATAAAGCTCTTATTTTTCGAAATGGCGGTATATATTAGGCCGCATGAACGGTAACTAGAAGTGTAAAAGGAAGCAAAGTCTTTACAATTTGGGAAACCTCTTCTAAAAGTATTTCTAACAACAAAATGCACCTTATTCTCTTGAAACGGTGACAGACTTAGAGAGGTGATAGCAGGCATCAAGCTAAATATAAAATGCCAACGACCATGCATCACCAAATAAATGACTGACAATGCAAAAGAAGCTTATCACAGTTTGTTGGTGAAAATCACCAAAATACATTCCAGAACGTGAATTGAATGCACCAGACCATTGTCCTTCCCCGAATCTTGATCACTTATTCTGGAGGATATTAAATCAATGATTTATGATGCGCCTTTTAAGACGTGGAAATATCTACCTTACGTCCGGTATGTTCGAGAGTGACTGACAATCGTTTTATCAATATTGTGGAACGTGCAATGACGTCTGCAAATATCACACACACATATATATATATATATATATATATAAATATATATATATATATATATATATATATACTAGCGGAAGTGCCCGATGCTAGTTAAGTTAGATTGAGAGTAATCTATCTATCAACAGAGAAAAAGATTCCGTTGTAATCCTTCTCCAATAACGTAGCAAAAAATAAGATTCATAGTCATACATTTTTCAGCCTGATGCGTTATGGAACCCACATAAAAATTTCGATGGAAAAAATGAACTAATTCTCTCTCATTATATCAGCAACAATGGCAAGCCGGTTTTACTGATTTTCGTTTTCTAATCAGAGGGTCTAATAAACTCAAATTTCATCCAGTTGTTTCACCTATATTCAATTTCAGTCGATTAAGTGTGACAAAAAATGGATCATGATTAATCAGAAATCAATAACGCTAACAAACAAACAAATAGATGTTCTTCTTTATATATATAGAGAGAGAGATTTTGTAAAGCTTACAAATTTTTGATTAACAAACTACGATTTGAAAGCGAGCAGTAGCAACACTTTTCGAAATAAAATATTTTTATCTCCAACGGGCGAGACTGTTGCCACTCGGAAAAATAAATTTAGTGTCTTCAGAGTTTTTAATTAATATTTCGGTTGATTAAAGTCGTACAAGATGGGAGCAGTCGAAATGGCTTCCCCGGAATTTTTGGAATCGGGAATAATGTATTTACTGTTTGGCAGTGCTATTCTTATTTCGACGTAAAGCTTAGAAATTTTTATTAACAAATTCTAGGGTTTGAAAGTGAGCAGTGGCAACAACTTTAGAAATAAAGCAGAATTTCGTCTCCAGCTTGCGAGACTGTTGCCACTCGGAAGAATGAGGGCGAACATGATTGTTTTTTCTAGTTTTTAATTAATAGCTCTCATTTTAGCTACTTTTTTTTGGAAAAAACAGGACGTCGACCTTTTCCAGGACACAGAAGAGAATTGCAGAAAGTTTGTTGAGGGCAGCTATAGTAGTGACTGAGTTACTAATGTACAAATAAATGGACTTTCTTCTTTAATAATGTTCATATAATAGAGCCTTCATTCCTACACCAGATAACGAGATAAGAATTCGTACCCCAGATAATAAGATAATATGCGTGTTATTAATTATAAGAACAGTTTAAAATATAATAATGATTTCTCCTTTATTTTATATAAACATGCATAATTAGAGAATTTGGTGATAAAAATTTCCACTGGTATTATAGTTATGTCTGAAATAAACATTACTATAAAAGGTTGATCCCTGATTTTGTGCTTCACTCGAAGCTTGAGACACTTATAGAAATTTGCCACTAATTACACTAAGTGGCATTATATTAAATAATGAATATTAATTATTTACTTTATAATTTAACATGAAATTCGAATTATTAATGTGGTTAAATTATAATTTAACCACATTAATTAATTCTGTGATATTATTTAATATAATGTCACATAATTAAATATTACATTAATTAATTCTGTGACGTTATATTAAATAATGTCAGATAATTAATTAATACGGTTAAATTATACATTATATATTGTGCAGTGAATTATATGGTATATTAATTAATGTAATGGTGATATTGTATTAATTAATATCACTATGTCATTACCTGCATATTAAACTTTACAGAAATGAATTATCATATTTTCACATGAAATGAATGCTTATCATAAATTGTATAGAATAAGAAAGAAGCAGGTAAAACATCTTCGAGTAATATTTGCAGAAAGAGAAAGTTATGAGAAACCAAGTATCGTAATGGAAAATGTAGCACTCAGTTCCTATTTTAAAAAAATATACTTGTAATGTTTTAAAATGTCACCGGAAATGAGTGCGCGACTCAGAGGACAACAGTTTCTGTTTCCCGGTAATACTAGTATGGAGCACTAAGATAATCGCAAAGGAATGAGTGACGGTTTAACTCTTCGAGGGGCAGGGAAAGGCAAGTAACTTTTTCAGCAAAACTCTTGCTTTATTTACTATATCAGGTGTTACAATGAAATTATTTGCGACAATTACACATATTTTGTCCAAGATGCATGAAAAAAATTGACCACTTAAGGTGGTTAGTGTCAGTGACCCACTGCCCACAGAAAGCATCCCTACAAAATCAGTCTCGATGGTACTCATGGAAACAGTTTTTCTTTCCAAGCAGAGTGCAACTTTGCATGTGCTGCATTCCCACACTGTTCTTACACGCATTTTCTTGGTGCTGCGGCGTGCAGATCGTTGTGATGTTGTCTTCGATGGCTGATGCTTATTTTCTTGAAGACAATTTGCTCCATCGGCTAACTGGCTTATTAATTTTGAAGTCAAACAACCAAAATCAGTGTTATATTTTCAAATTTTCACAGGACTAGTTTTGATGGTTTTACCGAACCACAATCCTCAGCTGCAAAAGCGCAATTGAACGAGATAAGATATAATGATTAGATAAGATAAGAAAGCCTGCACAGGAGACAAGCTACTGGCGCCATCTGTTGATGAAACCAGAAATAAAACATAATTTCTTCAAAGGCTGAAGGCAAAGATGGATTGGAATTAGGGTCGTTAACAAGAACAGAGAGATTTTTATGAATGTGAAATGCCCCTATAAAATCCAGTTCACCAATGGAAGATGTAATTTTTGCAGCAGAAAAATTGAAAGTGTGATTTTCGCACCAGCAATGTTCGGCAACAGGAAATTTCTGCGTTTCCTTTTTCCTAACATATGCCTCATGTTCCTTAACGCGAAATTTTATGGCTCTCTTAGTTTGGCCAATGTAAATTAAACCACACTGGCAAGGAATCCTGTAAATACCCCAGGAATTCATGTCCGGGATGGGGTCCTTGAGTATGGATCTCGGAATTTTATTGATGAAAGTTAAATTTATCCTAATTCCAATCCATCTTTACCTTCACCCTTTAAAGAAATTATGTTTTAGTTCTGGTTTCATCAAGAGATGGCGCCAGTAGCTTGTCTCCTGTCCAGGCTTTCTTATCTTATTATATCTAATCATTATATCTTATCTCGTTCATTTGCGCTTTTGCAGCTGAGGATGGTGGTTCGGTAAAACCATCGAAACTAGTCCTGTGAAAATTTGAAAATATAACCCTGATTTTTGTTATTTGACTTCTAAATTAATATTTCTTCGGCGTGGTATTGTATTTTAATTAACTGGCTTATTTTTCTTGATTGCCATCTAGTGAGCTACAAGGGAACTCAGAAACGGTCAATCTTGAAAACCACTCACGCGAGTATCCAAGACGTTCAATAGAAAAGGTGGTTTCTGTAGGTAACCACCTCCCTTCAAAGAGTTAAACAACGGCCAATAGGTTACGTCTGTGTGTCCCCCTTAACATTACCTAATACTATAGAGATATAAGAATTTTATTTGAAAGCTGTAAAGATGAAAAATGAGGAATGCCCTCCCCGGGACTCGAACCATGGACCTCTCGAATACGTGTCGAGCTTGCTAACCACTACACTACGAAGGCATGCGAAGAAGGCGGGAGAAATATCTTATATACTCCCCGTATTAAAGGGCGACTGGGGATTAGGGGAACCAGTTGCCAAATCCTGGTGGTGGAGAATCATCATCCACGACCTTTTTAGTTCGGGTGTCACTGTAGACACGTTAGGATTTTTTTTAACGCAGGAAAGATGAAAAATGAGCAATGCCTTCCCTGGGACTCGAACCACGGATATCGGGAATACGCGTCCAGCTGACCACTACACCACGATGGCATACAAAGAAGGCGAGAGAAATATCTTATAATACAAAAGCAAGAAAGAGATACAGCAATTTTTGGTTTAAAACTGCAAAATTCTCCACAAATAGCATTTTTTTAATAAAATGAGTAGATGGATTAAGATCCTGAAATTACCAAATGTGGCAAGAGTGGGAATTATACAAACTTAACAAGCAAGTTAAGTGTGTCATTGGATGTATCAAATTTCGACCCTATTTAATTCCTTTAAACCTTTTTCTTTTTGAACCTTTTATCTGACATCAAGCTTATTTAGATATTTTATCTTAAAACATAGCCCTTTAGATAATCTGTTGTTGTTGTTACTCATGCTCACTTGTCTGACAAAGTCAGTCCAAGCCCACGAGAATAGTCGTGTCAAGGAGTACAAGATTACGCCTGTCTTTGGCACCCGCCTCTCATTGGCACCGCACAAGATTACGCCTGTCGTTGGCCCGTCGTCGCCTTGAACACCTTACAGGTGGCAGTGCGATTTGGCTCAGTTCCGCCCGCAATTTTGATGGAGAGCACCCCGGAGGGACGGGTCCGAGGGTCTCCCACCCCTCGGAACCCCCTTCCACCAGACCACATGAGCCCCCTTCCACCCACACCAGACCACACCAGACCACATGATTCCCCCTTCCACCAGACCACATGAGAGAACTTTCGGCTCTCAGAATATTTAAAGTGCCGCCATGCCGCACCGACACTATACATTTGCAAACATCCATGCATTTTCCGGGATTCGAACTTGAGCCCTTCCCCACGGCAGTCAGCGACGTTAGCCACTATACCGGTTGGGCGGCATTTAGATAATCTAAAATTGATTAATGTATTCAGTTTTTTTTAAAAGCCCAAAGTAGCGTTAGTCCAGAAGAACTATCGGTCCCGAAACTGCACTTTGCGTCGATTCCATATAAATGGCGTATAATGTTTTAAACTGTTGCCAGCAAACATTATGGTCCTCTATTATACTTAAAAAAAAATTAATTGTAAATAAATAATGAAGAATCTGTATGAATGTATGTATAATTCTCGCATTCTGAAAAAGCGACGGTACTTACAGCCACCAAATTTTGAATAACGTAATCCTCCACCCGAACATGCTCACCTGGAAGCCCGAATTTGAAATTTCGAATTTGTTTTATTATCCATTTCATATTATATAATATTTTAACGCATTTTTATTAAAAAACTCGACGATTTCAAAGCGAGCAGTGGCAACACAGCATGGAAAAACAAACATTTTATTTCCAGAGCTCGAGACTATCTATCAGAAATTTTAAAGATATGGTGTTTTTAAATATTTTGTGATGTTGCTGTTGAATTGAATTTTATGTGGTTTAAGTCACGAAGAACATGATATTTAATTAATAAAGGAAGCACTAAAAAGTCCCTCTGGGCTTTATATAAAATCTGAATTTTTTTGGATTATATATAT